>JAHDVF020000642.1:0-81660 GCA_022606425.2 Lepidostoma basale | reverse complement strand
GTTAAATTATTCTGTAGCTATGAGTCTTTCATTATGTCATAACATGCTAATTTGGTTGAATTATTACAAGTATGTAGTTATGAATCTTGCATTATGTCACAACATGCTTAATTGGTTAAATTATTCTGTAGCTATGAGTCTTTCATTATGTCATAACATGCTAATTTGGTTGAATTATTACAAGTATGTAGTTATGAATCTTGCATTATGTCACAACATGCTTAATTGGTTAAATTATTCTGTAGCTATGAGTCTTTCATTATGTCATAACATGCTAATTTGGTTGAATTATTACAAGTATGTAGTTATGAATCTTGCATTATGTCACAACATGCTTAATTGGTTAAATTATTCTGTAGCTATGAGTCTTGCATTATGTCATAACATGCTAATTTGGTTGAATTATTACAAGTACGTAGTTATGAGTCTTGCATTATGTCACAACATGCTTAATTGGTTAAATTATTCTGTAGTTATGAGTCTTGCATTATGTCACAACATGCTAAGTTGGTTAAATTATTATACAGTAGAACCTCGATTATCCGGACTAATTAGGGATGAAGGTAGTCCGGATAAGGACAAATCATGATAATAGAAAAAATATATAATTGACAGAAAAGGCAAGTATATTCAGTGTGAATAATTTTTATTTATTTAGATTTATTGTAAATTATTTATTATTAAAAAAAAAAAATTATTGATTTTTGCTTAAACCTAGCTTTTCTTTATGAAGCTGCCAAATCGCGAATACTTTTAAGACATATAAATTGTCCTGAATTACACTTTTCTTGACTCTAAAACCAATTCATGGCGACATCTAAACACTGAAAAGCTCCAGATGGTCGTCTTTGTATGAACCACATAAAAATACACTCTTCAATTTCTTCATTTCCTGATTTTCATTACTTTACGCTCTAAGCTTCCATCTTCTGACATTAAACAATTAGTTAACTTCAAGATTTTTTCGCTTTGTTTTTTTATATCCGAGATCCTTGACGTTCGGACACCATATTTATTAGACAAAAACGTCCCGATTCACCGCGTTTCAAAGCATTGATTATATCTAATTTGTCTTTTTAATGTGTTGTAGACATTTTAATTTCGATGACATATCGGTAATATTAAAAATAAATACAATTTAAATTGTGATAAATTTTTCAAGAAACAATCATCCGATGCGTATTGAATTCCAACGACTACTGACCAATATTTTACTTGTTGGGACTGATTGTTGAAACAAATGCATAAATGGCATTCCAACACGTACTTACTTTCGTTTTTTTGTTTATTTTGACCTATCCGGATAATCGAGGTTCTACTGTATAGCTATAAACATGCATTATGTCACAACATACCAAGTTGGTTAAATTATTATGTAGCTATGAGTCTTGCATTATGTCACAACATGCCAAGTTTGTTAAATTATTCTGAAGCTGTGAGTCTTGCATTATATCACAACATGCCAAGTTTGTTAAATTATTCTGTAGCTATGAGTTTGGCATTATAACACAACATGCCAAGAAGGTTTAATTATTATGTAGCTATGAGTCTTGCATTAAGTCACAACATGCCAAGTTTGTTAAATTATTCTGTAGCTATGAGTTTGGCATTATAACACAACATGCCAAGTAGGTTTAATTATTATGTAGCTATGAGTCTTGCATTATGTCACAACATGCCAAGTTTGTTAAATTATTCTGAAGCTGTGAGTCTTGCATTATATCACAACATGCCAAGTTTGTTAAATTATTCTGTAGCTATGAGTTTGGCATTATAACACAACATGCCAAGTAGGTTTAATTATTATGTAGCTATGAGTCTTGCATTAAGTCACAACATGCCAAGTTTGTTAAATTATTCTGTAGCTATGAGTTTGGCATTATAACACAACATGCCAAGTAGGTTTAATTATTATGTAGCTATGAGTCTTGCATTATGTCACAACATGCCAAGTTTGTTAAATTATTCTGAAGCTGTGAGTCTTGCATTATATCACAACATGCCAAGTTTGTTAAATTATTCTGTAGCTATGAGTTTGGCATTATAACACAACATGCCAAGAAGGTTTAATTATTATGTAGCTATGAGTCTTGCATTAAGTCACAACATGCCAAGTTTGTTAAATTATTCTGTAGCTATGAGTTTGGCATTATAACACAACATGCCAAGTAGGTTTAATTATTATGTAGCTATGAGTCTTGCATTATGTCACAACATGCCAAGTTTGTTAAATTATTCTGAAGCTGTGAGTCTTGCATTATATCACAACATGCCAAGTTTGTTAAATTATTCTGTAGCTATGAGTTTGGCATTATAACACAACATGCCAAGTAGGTTTAATTATTATGTAGCTATGAGTCTTGCATTATGTCACAACATGCCAAGTTGGTTAAATTATTCTGTAGCTTTGAGTCTTGAAAACATTTTTATTTTAAATTGATTTAAAAATATACTCACGACACTCATTAGGCTCAACACAGTTCCCAGCGTAATCCAAAATAAACCCGGGTTTGCAGATGCAGCCCCTCTCCACGCACGTCTGATTGCAGGGCTGAGTTCCATTCGGGTTTGCGCAGGTAGGAGGACATGGGTCGGGACATTTCAAAAACACAGCATTCGGGTCAAAACAAGCTAAAAACATAATTAACCCTCAAATGATTTAACTGAAATCTCTTGATGTTCTTTTTCATTTTAAATAATAATTAAATAAAACAATGTTTTTTATAACTATGTACTTCCACGTTTGTCTTTATTTCAACAGCGAGCCTGGCGAAACCGGTCGCTGTCGAAATAAATACAAATGTGGAAATATTTATAAAAAACACAGTTTTATTTAATTAACCCTCAATTAGTCGTGACAAATAAGTTACGTAAGAGATCACCTGGGGTGCATAACACCCCAGATTTGTCTATATAAATAAAATACAAAATACATGCAAAATCAGACTTGTATTCATGAAATTATTTAACCTCACATATTAACTGATTTAGAAATAAAGTAATAAACAAAAATTGTCATGACATCTTTTACAAATCTTCTTCTTCTTATTTTTGTCCTGTCACACCTCCGTGGTGCATAGGGCCTCAAGGAATCTTCTCCACCCGACTCTATCGCATGCCTGATGCTTAACATCGTCCCAAGTGAGACCTGCTGCCTTAACCTCGTCCTGCAGGGTTCTTCTCCAGGTGGCTCTAGGTCTGCCTCGCTTTCTCTTTCCCCCCATAGGGGACCAGTCTAGTGCGCCCTGAGCGATGCAGGCTGGGTTCCGTCTCAGAGTGTGACCGATCCACTGCCATTTGCGCCTAGCGACTTGTTCTCTAATTGGCTTTTCGCCTGCTATGGTCCAGAGAACGGCATTTGACACTGTTTGGGGCCAATAGATTTTGAATATTGAGCGAAGGCGCCTATTTATAAATAGGTGCCTAAAAATCTTTTACAAATACTCCTCACATAATGTATTTAGCAGACAACAATCGTGTGGTCATTGCACACATGTTCACGGTATCCAAAGCATGGTTTTTTATTTCCTAACTTTGGTTCTTGGATATACATTACTCCTTTTATACTATTACAAAGGCGATCGGCCAAATCCATATGGGAGTGTAGGTTTTAGGAAGCAAAAGGATATCGCAACAGTAGGTTTTTTCACTAGTTGTTTGTAGAGCTAAGAGTTAAACAAAGCATTTACAAACATCTCTCTATCTCTATCACCATCCTAATCAAACAAAACAGATAATGCTGCTACTTACGGCAATTTTCTTCCTGGACGCACACGTTGTTGTCGTCCCTGACATATCCGGGGGCGCAAATACATCCAGCGGTACAAGTGTCCGGCTCATGACAGAAGGGACGAGAGTACCCTAAGATAGAGGCACAGGTCTCGGGACATTTTGGGGCACAATTGTTGTACACTTCATTTTCGAGGCATTTTGGATTAGCTGCAAGATTATCAAATTAAATCAGTTTATTTACTCAAAAGACATTACAAACAGCATAAATGTTTAAGGCATCAATTGAGTACAGGTAAAATATTATAAACATACAACATAATACCAGGAACGCATTAGTGATGGTTCGACATTAGGAAGACAAGATACTTTCCAAAGTCAAGAGTATTTGTCCCCTGAACGTACTTTCACTAACATTAAAGACGTCGATCTCCAAGGAGACCGCGTTCAGCATAATTGCTCTTCCCACCAGAGGCAGATTGGTTCTGGCGGCCGGTAGGTAAAACAATCTGTGCTGTCGCTGTCGGAGATATCTATACATATATTATTACAGATGTTTAATCCAATCTATCTTTGCATTAAAAGAAATCAAAGTGCCTTTGAAATAAAAAGAATTGTGACTTAATTAAACTCATTTCGAAGTATTTGGGAAAGACATGGTCATTAAATTGTGCCAGTTGGGTTATGTTTGGTGCACAACTTGAGACAATAATTGACTTTGAACTAAAATATAAAACTTGTTGAAAGCTAAGGCATTAACACTGTGGAATTCCATTGTAATACACTTAGAAAATTGAAAATAACTTTGTTTATTATCCACAGGATATTAAAAAACACGACATATTTTGGAGGATACCTCCATCTTCAAGTTTTTAGATCCAAGCTCCCATTCCCAATCATATGCAAATCAATAATTTATTAATTTCTATATAAATTATGTCTTTTCAAATGTATGCTTTTTCCAAATTACAATTTTATATTTTTAGTAGTGATGTCAGGAGTTCCACTAAAGATCACCAAGGAGTTTGTCTACCTCGGGAGCAAAATAACATTGGACGGTCGGTCTAAGAGCGAGCTTCGACAGCCGTATACATCAGGCTAGGCTTGCATTTAATAAAAGGTCAAAAATAATAGAGTCAAATAATATAGACCTAAAACTGAGAATACTCCTCATCAAGATCTATGTATGGAGTGTCTTGATGTAAGGCTGCGAGACATGGTGCCTATCCGAAAGGGATAAGCGGAGACTAGAGGCTTTTGAGATGTGGTCCTATAGAAGACTATTAGGAATTTCCTGGAGAGACCACATCACGAATGAGGAGGTTCTTCAAAGAATCGAAGGAGGAAGGCACCTGCTCAGGACCTTGTCCGAAAGGCGTGTAAGATGGATCGGCCATATAATACGTCAAGAAGGTCTCTTGCATGCCATAATGGAGAGTATGACCGAGGGGACAAACTCTAGGGGACGCCCACGCCGAGAGTACCTAGAGGACCTGTTGGTGGACGTGCGCTGCTCATCATATGCAGATTTCAAAAGAGCCGCACAAGACAGGGAAGAATGGAAGAGAAGAATAGAGGAAATTGCTGCAAACCAATCCCAGGATTGAAACCAGAGAAGAAGATTATTATTGTTTAATATTATTTATTAGTTCTTACTGATAAAAAATAATTATTAGTACTTATAACAATTGGCCCAGTTTTTTTTATATATTTAAATTATTGTATCGAATTTTGAATGCGTTTTTTATATTATTCTTTCTTTGGTTAGTTTTTATTATATATTTACACCTAAAGATGGAGGTATCTTCCGAAACATGTCGTGTTTTTTAATATTTTGTGGACAATAAATAAAGTTATTTTCAATTTCAGTGTATTAAAATATAAAAAGCTAAATGTTCCATTTAAATAGTTTTTTTTTTTATATACATCAGGTTGTTTGAACCAAAATTGATTCATTCATTTCTCGGCACTACATCCCGGTGTGGGGCTTGGCCTCCTCCACAACGGCTCTCCACTGACTTCTGTCTCTGGCCATCTCTCTCCATTCCCCGGCTCCTTCCATTTTCTCCCAATCTTCTTCCACGCAATCCGCCCAGCTTTTCCTCGGTCTGCCTCTTGGTCTCTTTTCTCGGGGCACCCATCTGGATATAATTTGTGGTGTTTTACCCTCTGGCATTCTTTCCACATGGCCAGCCCACCGTAGGCGTTGAGACTTACAGAATCTCACTACTGTTTCATGGTTAATCAGTTCAAGTTCAACTGCATACAATTTGTTTTTAGCTATTATATTGATTAACATTACATGTGATAAGTAGTTAATCTATCGCCATTTTATTGTCAAATGAATTTTACACCAGACCAAAGACAGTGTAACAATCACACTGCCATCGCCGGGAATCGAACCCGGAACCTTCAGTAATAGTCAGAGCTCTTACCACCATGCCAAGAAGGTTGTCATGCTCCATTGGAGAAAAAGTTTGGGAAAAAATAAACTAGATAATCAGACTTACGGCAATCTGACTCCGGGATACACAAGCTTCCATTTCGGATATAATGTTCCTCGCAGGCACACTTCTTAAAGCATGGCTCTTCGAGTGTGCAGTCGGGTTCAGGAGTGAAGCCACAAGTGGCCTCGCATGGAGCCGGGCAGTCCACGATACGGGAGTGGGGAGAATCGCAGCCTGAAAAATGACAAAATGTAAGTAACACCCCACAATAGTCTATTAATTTCTGACACTTTGAATTAAATCTCTTCTTCTTTCGTGTCATGTCATGTCTCCTCAACGTTGAATATCACTTGATAATAGGCATCTCTGTCCCTAGCAGCTCCAAATAGCTAAACTAAACGGGAAACTATCATATTAAAGGCTTAAATGGCATCCCAAGAACCAGCAAAAAATGTTACACTTTGCTACGCACCAATCCCTTAGTGAAGCAATTTCAATACACATTTTATGTTTTCAATATTTTACTATACCTTGATTAATAATTTTACTTTTACATTATACCAGGTGTAAGCATAAGTTTTTGCCGGTTTTTTGTGGTAAAGAAAACACGTAATTTTCAAGGGAAATTGATACTTTGTTTATTCAAAATATTGGCCATATGCTTCTACACACGGGTAAGACATGAATATCATCCCAGAAAACTGTTTTTCCAACTTCCTCGAAATTGCTGAAGTGCTGCTCTGCGAGCGTGTGCCCCATTGATGCGAAGAGGTGATAGTCAGATGGCGCCAAGTCGGGGGAGTATGGCGGGTGCGGAAGGATGTCCCATCCAAGCGATTTCAAGGTGTCTTTCACTGTGGTTTTACTGTGTGAGACGGCACTTTATCGTGTAACTAAATCACTTTGCCATGTCTTCTGGCCCATTCCGGTATTGTTCTTTTTCAGGCACAAACGTCGACATGATCACTGAATGATACAACATAGACGCTATTGTTTGGCGAACTCAACTTGTGTGTGCATTTGTAGGTTAATGTCAGACGAACGAACTGATGTAGTGTCAAATTCATACGCTGCGTACTGTTCGATGGCGCTATATTTTAGTGAAATCGGAAAAGACTTAATGCATACTACTGGTATTATATACTGGTATATATTTCAAAGTTTTTTTTGTTGCTTTTTTTTCTTACTCTATAAATAATTTTTAACAATTTAATATATAATTATTTACGGTTTCTTAAACAGTGATGCAAAACTTCATATTAAATAAAAAATACTAATGAAAATGTCACTTTTCATGAAACTCTAGCTAAAAAATTGTGGACAGTAATTGGGTTCAAATAACCTGTTGTATACAAAAATGTGTAAAGCAATGGAAAAATACCACATTTAAAAAAAGGCCCAAGTGGTATCCCAAGAACAAGCAAAGATGTTATACTTTGCTGCAAACCAATCCCTAAGATTGACACTTAATAAAACTTAAAGAGTTCTAGAAAGCTGATGTTTTCATTAATAATAAACATGTTTATTCGTTTATCGTATAGTAAAACAAACAAATTGACTTTTTACTTAGGTATTCAAGGTGTTAAAAAATTATATAAAATATTTTTAATTAAACTTACATGCCGTTGGAGGAACACACTTCCCGTTGAGTCTCACAAATCCAGCCTGACAGCGGCACTCGGATTGACATGGTATGGGGTGTAATGGGGGTGAACACATAATTTCCCATCCATTGAGGTAACTTTCACAATCCTTTTCAAAAATGCACAATGTACACGCAATAAATTCTTCGTTTTCAGGACATTCCGTAGAAGCTAAAAGTATAACATATCATTTATAATACAAATCAAATGCGTAACAATATATAGTTATATAAACATAAGAATATTTATTTCATTAGACAATACATTATGCTGTTAGGAGAAAAAAGGTTCAGACAGCATGATGGTATCAAATTATGAAACATTATTGTTAAATTATAAGACAACAGTGGCAAATTACGAGGGTTGTCCATAAAATAAGTTTCCCTGTTTGCCACGGGTGCGCAGATCGCTGTTACGTGCGATCCGGCAACACTGGATCGTAGCTTGGTCTTCCCCCTCAGCCGAACTCGCTGAGACGCTCAGTGTCGGTTTGGCAGCCGTTAAGAATGGAGCTCCCGATCGCATCGCCCGCGAGGTGTGAAATACGCTCCGTGATTCGTTTTTTGTGTACCAAAGGCCATTCGGCGACGGAAATTCATTCTCAACTGACAGAATTGTATGGAGAAACGTGCATGAGTGTTCAAATGGTGCGCAAGTGGTGCAAAGAATTCAAAGAAGGGGGCACAGACGTCCATGACGAACAGCGGTCCGGACGGCCATCGGTCAGTGACGAATTTATGCCTACCGGCACAACAATAACTGCTGATCGCTACTGCAAAACTCTGGAAAACCTTAAAAGGGCCATACAAAACAAGAGGAGGGGCATGCTGACGAATGGAATCCATTTTTATCAGGACAACGCTCGTCCGCATACAGCCCGCGTCACCACCGCGCTCATGAGAAATTCGGATGAGAGATCGTCCTACACCCACCATACAGTTAGGACTTGGCCCCGAGCGACTACCATCTCTTCCCTGATTTGAAGAAACACCTCGGTGGGATGCATTTTGCAAACGAAGAGGAGCTGAAAGAAGAGGTTCTGAGCTACCTTCACGGCCTGGCGGGAGACTTCTATGACCAGGGAATCAAAAAGATGGTGACCCGGATGAAAAAGTGCATTGAAGTCAACGGGGACTATGTAGAAAAATAGCTGAAAGTCTAAGCTTTTCAATGATGTATTGCTCGTTGTAAATAAAAATGGCTTTCATTGTGAAAAAAAAAGGGAAACTTATTTTACGGTCACCCCTCGTACATACGGCACTTATCAGGCTTGATGCAACTGGATTATACTTACGGCACTTATCAGGCTTGATGCAGTTTCCCCCGTAATCTCGAATGAATCCTGGTTTGCAAGTGCAGCCCTTCTCCGAACACGTATTGGGGCATGGTTCAGTCCTGTTCGGGTTTTCACAGGTGAGAGGACAGGGGTCCAGACATTTTACGAACACGGCATTTGGGTCAGGACATGCTAAAAACATTAACAAAATTATGTATTGTTTCTTGAACAATGATATTAAAGTTCATATTAAATAATTAATACGATTGAAAAAGTTTTTCTAGAAGTTTTATTATATTATATGGGATTGACATATTGAAATTAAATGCACAATTGAAGTTGCACATTCTGCATTTCATAAAATTAGTCCTTCTTTTGTAATGATAATCATTACCTAAAACTCAGACAAAGAATGGTTAATGCTATGTCTGTTCTACTATATGGTCTGTTCTACTATATGGCTGTGAAACTTGGACTCAGAAAGTGAATGTAATGAACCGGTTGGAGGCGTTTGAGATGTGGATATACCGCAGAATGCTCGAATGTAGGAATAGAGAGCCAATAGAGACCTGTAGTGAAGTGTGAAGGTTGGGAATGTCTCATATTTGAGTCATGTGCTAAGGCGAGAAAAATATCACCTCCTTCATCGGTAAGATAAAGGGACAATGTGAAGTTAGCAGAAGACAATTGTATTGGCTGCAGAATATAAGGAATTGGACAGGAATAAGGTATGTTGAGAACCTGTTCCAAATAGCTCAGTAATCGTGAACGTTAGGGGGACCAGACACGGCACCAAAAGAAGTAGAAGGGAATGAAATGTTTTGTCTTGCTAAAGCAAAGTGAAAGATATTTTATAATGCCTTAAAAAGGAGAGAAACCCAAGTAAGATACATCTGCTACTTACGACAACTTTCTTCAAGAACACAAATGTTATTTTCGTCCCTGACATATCCGGGAGCGCAGATACATCCTGGTTCGCAGGTGTCTCGTTCCTGGCAAAAGGGGCACCAGCCCCCCATGAGGGACACGCAAGTAATGGGGCATGCTGGTGCACAATCGCTGTACACTTCGTTTGCAGAGCATTTGGCTGAAAACATATTACATTTACTAATACATCACATTTACTAGTACATCACTGCCCCCTTATTGTTTAACCCTTAACGTACCGTGTTCAAAACAAAACGCTCGCTCCCATGTGGTAAGTTCAGTTTACCGCTAACTTTATCTAAATATCAAGCATATGACTAGATGAATCAAAATTTAATTTATGTCATCTTGTAGGGAATTTCATTAGGAATAGATCGATATCTATAACATACATGGATTATTTGAAAAACATATCATTATTAATTTTTTTCTGGAACCATGCGATTTCTGATATGTAATGCGTCACAGCATACGGGCGACTGGACATCGGGTATAAACTTGTCTGCGCGCCGCGGCCGGCGGGGCGAGGATAAAGGCACCTAGGCAAAATGTATAGTACGTTCAAGACAACGAGTACGTATTAATATTTGTCCCTTTTGGTAAAGTGTTAATATTTTCACAGTTCTGATATTATTAAGTTACGTGCTGCGTTTTCATCCAGTCGGTATTATTACGTACCTATTGAAAAGGTCAAAGATATAATTTATAATACGTTCAAAACAGCGAGTAAGTATTTGTCACTTTTGATAAAGTTGTAAATATTAGCAAAACAAATTCTACCTTAACACGAATGAAGGTGAGGGCAGTCTTAGAAAATATTTTTTTTTGGGATGAAGGAAGTAATTTTTTGCTTTTTTTTTTATTACGAAATATTGAGAACACTTCAATGGAGGATTACAATTTTTTTTATAATATTAGGGTCCATAGGTTTTAAGAAAATCAACTTTAAATTGGCAGTGGAAACTCAATTGACCACATGGCAACGCGACGGTTAATCTCTACTTCGATTACGTCTTTAAACAAGCCCTCAGTACTACCCAGAAAGGTGTGAAGATAAATGGAGTTGTAATTAACAACATTCGTTACGCAGATGATACGGGATTACAAGCTGACAGTATTGATGATCTTCAGGATCTACTGAATATGGTTAATAATTCCGGAGAACAGTTGGGCTTAACTATTAATGTAAGTAAAACTAAATGGACGACATTCGGACGACTGGATCATACTGATTGTGTGATGCAACTGAACGGTTACAATGTTAAAAAGGTGGAAAAGTTCAGATACCTCGGCAGCATGCTTACAGACACCCTTGACCCAGATGTAGAGTTGAAATGTCGGATTGAAGCAGCAAGAACAGCATTTAACAAAAAGGAAGTCACTCTTTTGCAATGACAATGTCAACTTAAAACTAAGACAGAGGATGTTAAGTTGTTATGTGTGGTCTGTTCTGTTATATGGGTGTGAGACATAGACATTAAAAGTAAATACAATGAACCGGTTAGAGGCATTTGAAATGTGGCTTCACCGAAGAATGTTCAGGATCCCATGGACAGACAGAGTGACGAACACAGAATTCCTGAATCGTGCAGGAGTAAATAGAGAGCTGCTGACATTGATCAAAGTCCGCAGGATTTCATATCTGGGTCACGTTTACGAGGAGAAAAATATCGCCTGCTGCATCTAATTTTGAAGGGAAAAATAGAGGGCCCCGCAGGGGGGCAGGGAGAAGGCAGATCGCTTGGCTGTACAATGTGAAGGAATGGACGGGAATCGGAACTGTGGAGGAGCTATTCCGGACAGCGCAGGATATGGAAGAGCTTACCAGAGTGATCGCCAACGTCGGGGGGAACTGACAGGGCACTTTAAGAAGAAGAACACATCACAAAATTAAACTACACAAAAACCGTACATCCCCGTTTAGAGCTGCTGTATCAAGGATAGAATAGCCATGATGCTATCCAACCTTCGATAGGAGAGGAACAACAAGAAGAACACACAAAAACTTTTAAAAAACATCATATTTTCACAACATTTCATTCACAAACTTGTAACAGATGGTCCTTGTAATTAAATTATATTAAAAAAAAAATACTTAAAAATTTTACACTGAAGAAGGATTACATTATTGTGAAATTACAATTTTATTTTTTAAGTTATTCAAATGTGAATTCACAACACAAAATTATGGCAAATATAGATGAAATATATAAAAAATAATTAGTAGAATAATTGAAAGCTGATTATTACAAAGGTGCTAAGTGGTTTTCAACAACTAAGTTCTAAGTCTGCAACATTAGCATGAATAGTGAAATTTGGAGCAAGTAGTTGAGTTCGTGTATTTAGGTAGTATGTTTACAAGAGATGGGCGAGTGGAGAGGGATATTGAAAGAAGGGTTGGGGCAGGCAACAAAGTGAATGGTGCACTTAAAGTTGTCATCGCAAACAAAAACCTATCCAAAAAAGCTAGAATGGCAGTGCACAGTGGTGTTTTCCTACCGACCCTTATGTATGGAAGCGAAGCATGGAACTGGCAAAATAATAAATGCAGTAGAAATGAGATCTCTTAGACGAATATGTGGATACTCTGTGTATGATAGAGTGTCGAATGAAAATATAAGAAGTGAATGCGATGCGAATGATGGTGTCATGAACAAAATAATGAATGGATCATTAAGATGGTTTGGACATATGGAAAGAATGAATGAAGAAAGAAAGGTAAAAAAATTATATGTTAATGATGTAAATGGAACCAAAAATAGAGGAAGACCGAGGAAAACGTGGCACGATCAAATAATCAAATATTGAATGTCGGCCATGTGAGGAATCAGAGAATTCGCGCGCGTGCATGACACGATGTATGAATGTTGAGGAAGCGAGAGAAATATGTCAGGAAAGAAAAGTGTGGCAGTCCATTCTTTCTGCCTACCCCGGCGTGATGGTTAGTTAGTTAGTTGTTAAGTGGTTTAAAAATAAAACAAATACTCATATATCATATAACTGTTTATTCTAACATATTATGTCAAGGGTGGCATTTTTAGAATGAAGTTTGAACCACACTATACGATATTGTGTGGTTTTGGATCTTTGCATAATTATTGGGCCATAATGTTTAACACCAATTAAGATCAAAAACTCACTTTTGACTTTTTTAATACTCTACACCTTTGTAACGATCAGCCCTCAATTTCAGATATGCAAATTTCACCTTGGAAGGAAATTATTTCAAGATTTTCAATTGACGTCTTCTATTAACCATAATAATAAATTAAATGCAGTAGAAATGAGATTTCTTAGAAGAATGTGTGATAAACCTGTGTATGATAGAGTGTCAAATGCAAATATAAGAAATTAATACAATACAAAAGTGTTATTAAAAAATAATGAAAGGTTCATTAAGATGATTTGGACACGTGGAAAGAATGAATGAAGAAAGAATAGTAAAAAAAAGTATAATTAAATGACGTAAATGGAACTAGTGGAAAACATGGCACGATCAAATCAATCAAATATTAGGTCCTTACATATGAAATTGGCGTTTTGTATGGGAGGAATATAAAGTTGATTTTTTTTAAATATAATATATTTATTTAATCAAAGTATGTACCATTGCTATCTATGCACTTTTGCCATCTCATAGGTAGTTCATCGATCCGTTTACTAAAAAAACCATTCGGACGGGTATCAATAAAATCTTTGAAGTCGGTTTGGACTGCTCCATCGGAGTTGAATTTTTTCCCTTGCAAGAAGTTATCCAAATTTCGAAAAAAATAGTAATCTGTTGGGGCAAGGTCCGGAGAGTACGGTGGATGTCTTAGACATTCCAATTGAAGCTCTTCTAATTTGGTAGCCGTCTGTTGTGCAGTGTGTGGTCTAGCGTTATCATGAAGCAGCAGTGGCCTAGAGCGATTAACCGGCCTCGGTTGTTTAGCAGCTAGCTTTTCCATCATGGTTTGCAGTTGCTGACAATAGACATCTGCCGTAATCGTCTGGCCAGATTTAAGAAAGCTGTAGTGAACGACACCAGCACTAGTCCACCAAACGCTCACAAGTAACTTTTTTGGAGTCAATTTTCGCTTGGGGCATGGTTTGGCTGGTTCGGCAGGGTTCAGCCATTGCGATGAGCGCTTCCGATTATCATACAGGATCCAATTTTCATCACAGGTAATGATTCGATTCAAAATCCCTTCATTATTGTGCCGGTTGAGTAATGCAACGCAGCAGTCAACGCGCGTTTGTTGATTTGCTTCACTCAATTCGTGAGGTACCCACCTTTCAAGCTTTTTCACCTTCCCAATTTGCTTCAAGTGGATTAAAACAGTTTTATCACTAACACCGCAGCCTGCAGCTAACTCGGATGTGGTTTGCGATGGATCCGCTTCAACAATAGCCTTCAATTCTTCATTATCAACTTTGGTCTCCGGCCGTCCACGGGGCTTGTTCTGCAGGTCGAAATTTCCAGAACGAAAACGTAGGAACCAAAAACGCACTGTTTTCTTTTGCGGCACCGTCGCCATACACATCATTAATCCTTCGAGCCGTTTCTGCAGCACTGGTGCCACGGTGGAACTCGTACTCGTAAATAACGCGATATTTCAAGTTTTCCATTTTGTAAACTGAGTGACGCAAAGAAAAAAAACAATTGAGGAAAAAACAAATGAATTATAATTTTCGAAACACAAATACTTGAGTAAATAGCTGTATAAATTTGAATTTGGAATTCCTAACCAAAGAGAAGATATTTGAGATCAAAGTTGCCAGTACGGCAAAACGCCAATTTCATATATAAGGACCTAATATTAAATGTCGGCCACGTGAGAAAGAACAGTGTGGCGGTCTATTCTTTCTCCCTACCCCTTCGAAGAGACAGTGTGATGGTTAGTAAGTTAGATTCAATTCATCCTGGAGTATCACAATCCAGAAATATTGAGAGAGCTAAATCTATACATTCCTTTCAACTAGAATAGAGTAAGGAAGGTGCCAAATATTTGGATAATACTTACTGCAGTTAGCGATAGGAATACACACGTCGCCACTACGGACATAATTCTCATTACAGATACATCTCTTGGGAAAACATGGCACGGTACAGTTGGGTTCCGGAGTGACATCACATGTTGCCTCACACGGAGCTGGACAGTCTGAGAGCCGTGTGCTGGGAGATTCACAACCTGAAATGTTAAGAATTAGTTTAAATTTATTGTAACATTTTTTGAATGTATACAAATGCGCCCTTGAGGTGATTACATCACAAAAACGGCGCTTTAAAAGTTAGCATATTATTAATATTATTATTATTAAATACTGGATTTTACCCATTACGGGTGTATTAATCATTAAGAATTAATAGTATCTCAATAGAGACGAAGATGCAAATTATTTGGAAACAGGATATGGTGGTCGAGGCGTTTACAGGACTTATGATCTGTCATTAGTTGGGTTAAGCGATCACTTTATGTAATACAACATTCCCCATTCCGACTCTTTTACCTCTAGTCTCAATAGATGGCGCTAGTGTGGATTGAACTAAAATATGTGAAATGTTTCTCAACATGGTAGCATATATACAACTTTCAAATAATTGTCAGACGTGGTGTTCGTAGAAGGGCGTACATTGATTTTTCAAAAGGCGTGGTTTTGTTCATTTTATTGCGAAATACGTCGGACTCCAGCCGACACTGTGCGCGAAATACAGTGGACCATAGCATACCAGACTGATATGTATTAAAAATGTATTGTTATAAAGCTAAAAAGAACAAAAAAACTTACATTCCGAAGCAGAAACACATTTGCCATCTATTCGGACCAAGTCAGGTTTACACTGACATCGGGGACTACAAGGCAATGGCTCATCTGGTGGCCTGGGGCAATCCCGTCTCCATCCATGGACCATCCAAGCACAATCCGGGTCGTAAGAGCAGTAACCGGGACAAGGGTTCCATTCTTCATTCTCAGGACACTCTTTGGGAGCTGAAATTATAATTACAAATAAACAAACCATCACGCCGTTTCACCAAAAGGGTAGGCAGAGAGAATGAATTGCCACACTATACTATCTTAACAAACCTCTCTAGCTTTTTCCACAATCAAACAGGTAGTGGCGGTACTCCCATAGAAGCCCAGAAGCCCGGCTTGCGTAAGAAATTTTGAATCAAAACCTCTTCTGGCTTACAGAGGTTCAGCTCTTGTGGCTATTCCTCTTATGTCTGATGGGAACATTGTTTGATGGTGATTTGTTGGGTTGCTGGTTTATGCGGGGGCATGATTACTTACATTTTGGGGTTTCGATTCAAAATTTCTTACGCAAGTACCGCCACTGCATACAGGGAGTCATACACACATGACGATTCTTCTGTCATTAAACATGGCCAACCTTTAAAATTGTATTAATTTGATCATGCCATGTTTCTTCAGTCATCCTCTACTCCGCAATCCATTCTAGTCGTTAACATATACTTTCTTAACCATTCTTTCTTCATATGGATGAACTTTTGTTTGGATATTGATTTGTTTTGGATGAAATGTTTGGATACACGGAGCATGGGCATGCATGCACCAATGAAATTATATGTTTTGTGTGATTTTGGGTAACAATGTGTGATTTCTCCTTCTCGACCGACGTTTCGGAGATCGTTGCAGTCTCCATCTTCAGGAAAATCTACGCAATTATTTGACAAACCTCTATGAAGAGGACATCTTCATTCATTACCACCACCACATTACCCTGAATTTAGAGACTGCAACGATCTCCGAAACGTCGGTCGAGAATGAGAAATCACACGTTATTACCCAAAATCACACAAAACATATTGCTGCCAACCGTGAAAATCTACGCAATTATTCAATGCAGTGATCCATTCATAATTTTGTTTATAATGCATTCTTCCGATCTACATTCATTCCTGATATGAGCATTTGAAATTCTATCATACATCATTTTACCAAAGATACGTCTAAGGGATCTCATCTCTACCGCATTTATTTCTCTCATCCATCTTATGCCAGTGGCACACCTTAAAAATTGTAATAATTTAGTCATGCCATGTTTTCCTCAGTTATATGATTATTTTCTTCCGCTCTACATTCCTCAGAAGACAAATACGAGGTCTGGCCATTAAATACGCGAACTGCATTGCTCGGGTGGTCTTCAGTTGAAATTCGCCCAAGAGCACTGGCTACTTTGTTGCCGGGTGAGCCACTAAGTGAATCCGAAATCACCAAACGGTCAAGGTAAACGTACCGCTCGAACAAGGAATTTTTTTGTGGGGTGTGTTGTATGCTTTTGTCGACAATGGAGATTGACAAACAGATATGGAACAACAAGTCAACATCAAATTTCTGGTGTAACTTGGGAAAAATTATCGGGAAATTCATGAAATGTTAAAGGCTGTTTATGGAGTTAAGACACTGAAGAAAACTGCCTTTTTTAAGTGGATCAAGAGTTTTAGTGGGGGCCGTAATGATTGCAAGGATGATGCAAGTTCAGGACGACCGTTGACTTCCTGTGTTGGTGAAAACATTGAACATGTTAGGTCTGTTATGCTTTCCAATCATCGATTAACTGTTTGGATGATTGCTGATGAACTCAATTTAGGAATATCGTATGTGCACACGATTTTAACAGAACATTTAAAGTTGAGAAAATCATAACAATGCGCCTTCACATTTATCACTGATTGTCCGTCAGTTTCTGACCCTTAATGTAATCTCTGTGATTGATCACCCTCCTTATTCTACAGATTTAGCCCCTGGCGACTTCTTTTTGTTCCCGAAATGTAAAAAGGTCATGCGGAGGCGGCACTGGGACGAAGTGTAAACGATTAAACGTGAAACGACAAAGCAGCTGAAGAGCCTGACTCCTAAAGACTTCGACTGAAGACCAGACGGAGGTGGGACAAGTGCATTGATACAAATGGGGAGCATTTTGAAGGGGATAAGATTGATCTAACCTAAATTTTGGTAAATCACATTTTTTTTAAATCAGTTTGCGTATTTCTTGGGCAGACCTCGTACTCTTAACATTAAAGAGTATCTTGTCTTCCTTAAGTAGAACCATCTCTCATGTGTTCCTGGTACTTTGCCCTTTCTCAAATAGATTATTTAAATTATAAATATGTTTGTAATATCTTTTGAGTAAATAAATAAACTGATAAACTGATTCCTGGTATCATCACGGGGTTTTCAAAAAGAATATTCAAGTTTAATATAATCAACTCACGGCATTCTTCTGGAGGTATGCACTTGTTGATTGCGGGATTCAAGGTGAACCCATATTTACAAACGCAGGCCCCTTCCGGCGCTGTCAAATTGCAGGTAGGTGGTCCATCGAGGAACTCGCATGTAGCGGGGCACGCGGGGGCACCAACTTGATACTCCGCATTGGGGTCCGAACATCCTAAATATAAGAATAAACGTACACTTTTATTTAACCGTTTAAGTACCGTGATGTTTTAAGCTTAGGAACACTCGCATACCGCATGTTTTTAATTATTTAAAAAAAATAGTGCTAATGTATTTTATGCATTATGTTTAAAGTTTACCTAAAAAATGACATATCAAGTTTAAATTTTTCAAGTTGCATTATCGAAATTTCGTATATTTGATTTTTCTTTCAGGATTGTCACAAGCATAAATAAATATAATTTTTATAAAAAAAATATTTATTGAGAGCAAACATTAAAAAATCAAAGTCACATGAATTTTCGTTAATTACCATATTCTGCTCCATTTACTAGTGTATATAAACTACATCGATTTGAAGCTTCGTCACATTCCATAATGCATTAGAAGGGCGAAACATGTCATTCCCATAAAATATAATAAAACTTCTAGAAAATTGAGGCAATTTTCCTTATTTAAATCAATTGAAATGTCATTAATCCATTCTAGCCCCCAAAATGCCACCCCAGTTGTTCTTGTTACGTGTTTTTGAATAAGAAAAATGTTTTTTAATTGTATCTCAATAGAGACGAAGAAACAAACTGGAAACTGAATATGGATGATCAAGGTGTTTACAGGACTTATGACCTGTCATTGGTTGGGTTAAGCGCACGCTTTATGTAATTACAACATTCCCCATTCCACCATTGTTATTATGATCATGCATGATACATTTTTGGAAGTTGTATATATACTCCAAATCCATACCTATCTTCACGTGTCAGTTCCAGTTAGCCATCTATGTAGATTTGATTGTACTAATTAATTTTTCAAGATTAATCTATACAATACGTACACCCACTAACGCCATCTATGAAGAATGATTGCTCAGCATTTAGCAAACTACTTTATTAACACAATGCGAAGAGGCTACCGCCTCCCAGCGCACTGCTTTAGAAGTCGCCTGGAGTATCACTCCTATTTTATACGCCAAAGAATTGACCAGAATATTTACAAATATTTGTGAAATGTATACTTATATCTGTATACGAATCCTGGATTTTCACCTGTGGGTGGTTAATTTATTTTTTTTAATTGTATCTCAATAGAGACGAAGAAACAAACTGGAAACTGAATATGGATGATCAAGGTGTTTACAGGACTTATGACCTGTCATTGGTTGGGTTTATAAATGACAAATATTGTATAAAAACATAATAAAAGATAATGTAAAGAGGTCCTATAATGACATATGGAATAGAAACGAGAGCTGAAACCATCAGAAAAAAAAGTCTCTTAAGAACCACAGAAATGAAGACTCTCCGATCCGTTGCGGGAATGACACTCCGAGACAGAGTAAGAAATTCTGAAATAATAAAGATCTGCAATGTGGAAGATGTGGTGCGATGGGGAAGACTGAGAAGCCGCTACTGGAGAGATCATGTGAAAGAGCATGTTCGGAAAGAGTGATAAATATAGCCTAAAATAAAGTACCAACAGGAAATCGATCTGCAGGAAAACCACCTAAAAGATGGCGAGACAGTTGGACATCTGCATCTCAGGTACAGGCTCCGAGAAATAACAGAACACAGTCCTAAATAAAGCAGAAGAAGTAAAGATGAACTGGTTTTATAAAGTGTATTTGTATTTTGGATACTTAAATGCAACTTACATACAACTCAAATGCTACTGTATGCTTCATTTCAATCACTTTTTTTCTCTTCGTTTCTTCCTCCCTTTCAAAATGTTGCGGAAATGAGTAAGGCAAATTTCATTAAATAACTCCGATGCACGACCAGTTGCAACTTTATCGGGGTGTTTCTTTTGCACGAACTGTGAAACTCTCTCCCACATTCCCAAGATCTCCTTCATCTCACTTGTAGAGATAACCTCCTCCACCTCTGGCTCCTCCTCGAAACCATGCCTGACAGCGGAGTGAATACCGGTCCTTTTCCTAAAGTTGTCAAACCAGCCTCGACTGGCTTTAAACGAGTCTTCCGATGACTCGTCCGTGGAAGTGCGCGGGGTCTGATTCAGCAAATCACCGTAAATCGCTCGTGCCTTCTCGCATATGATGCCCTGTGTTAAGGTATCGCCTTTAAGCTGCTTCTCTGTCACCCAAGCCGTCAGCAGTTTCTCCATCTTTTCATGGAGAGAGCTCCGGAGCTTAGAAATTATTGTAACGCCCTTAGCTAGCGTAATACCCTTTATCGACTCCTTCTGTTTAAGCACAGTACATATCGTTGAAGTAGTACGCCCGTACTGCCTCGCCAAGTCAGCTACCCTCACACCTTGCTCATTTTTTTCTATGATTTCACGCTTTAATTCAATAGACATCATCTTCTTCTGAGCACGGACCTTTCCACTCACTTTCTTCGGAGCCATGGTTATAAAAAGAAATATGATAAAGTATGTAAATGCACAAAAATAAAAACGAAAAACTTATCGAAGATACTTTGACAGCTAGGTAAACAATCACACTAGGGATGAGCGACCACTTTGGTGAGCGAGTGAGCTCGGAAAAAAAGAGCGGCAGCTCAAAGATCCGCTGACTGAATTGTAAATCATTGAGAAAGAGTCGACTCTTGTGGGAAGGAACGAGGTATTTTTTGGTCAAGGAGAGAATTGAAGTGCGTAAATCTTTGGCGACCTTTTTTTTTAGCTTATTTGGTCGTCAACAAATTTCTTGCAGGTAAAATTTTGGGTCATGATTCCTCGAGCCAGACACTTATTTTTCTTCTTCTGTTTTATTTAGGACTGTGTCCTGTTATTTCTCGGAGCCTGTTCCTGTGATAAAGATGTCCAACTGTCTCGCCAATTTTTTATGTGGTCTTCCTGCTGGTAGATTTCCTGTTGGTACTTTATTTGCGGCTATATTGATCACTCTTTTAGAACATGCTCTTTCCACATGATCTCTCCAGTAGCGTCTTCTCAGTCTTCCCCATCGCACGACATCTTCCTTTCTTTTTTCAGAATTTCTTATTCTGTCTCGGAGTTTCGTTCCCGCAACGGATCGGAGAGTCTTAATTTCTGTGGTTCTTAAGAGAGTTTTGTTCTGATGATGTTAGCTCTCGTTTTTATTCTATATGTCATTATAGGACGTACGCATGTCTTGTAGATTTGAATTTTGCTCTCCTTTAGCATATTTTTATTTTTCTAAACAGCATTCGTCAAGCAGCCAGCCACAACGGTGGCCCTGTTTGTTAGTTCACTTACTTCTCCGTAGAGGTCACTGCTGCTTGATACATCAACATCTAAGTGCTTGAAACGCATCACTTGTTCTATTATTTTATTATCTAATGCAAGCATTCATCGTACTGGTTGCCTTGATGTAACCATGCTCTTTGTCATGTCTATGGAGATTTTCATGTTGAATCTTTGAGACATTTGAGAGATTTTCATGCCATACTCATTTTTATGAAAACAGCGACTCAAAATGATGAGTCGTGAGTTATGAAAAAGTGTCAGCTCACTTTGCTGAACGATCCGTTCACCTCAGGTCTCTGAGGTGATTCATTTTGCCCACCCCTAACGTAAACATGTGCAGCTGGCCGTTCCTCGTATTTCAAATATTGCTCGTATTTCAAAGCAAAACTTCGTTCACTCAACGGCTCGTATCTCAAATATCTCATATGTAAGGGCACTCGTATCTCGAGTCACCACTGTATTATAAGATTTTTTAAAGAGAATTACTCAAATACTGCTTTATCCACTTTATTTATTAAATATTTTTACTAACTAACCACCTACAGGGGGTAGACAAAAAGAATGGACCCCTACACTGTTCTTTTCTGACATACTTCTCTCGATTCCTCAACATTGGTACATCGTGTCCTGCATGTACATCGATTTCTTCGACTCCTTACGTGGCCGACATTTAATATTTAATTTCTTCAGTCTTCCTCTATTTCTAGTTCCATTTAGGTAGTTTACATATTATACATGATGACATGACATGACAGCATGATCCAAATCGATGTAAAGTGTATTATAGCTATCATAGTCATTCTCGTGACATGTGATAGGCAGATAATCTATCGCCATTTTATCGTCACGTGAATTCTACACCAGACCAATGACAGTGTGACAATCACACTGCCCTCGCCAGGAATCGAACCCGTATCCTTCGGGGTGGCAGTCAATGCACTTACCACTCGGCCACGAAGGTCGTCAAGGTATGTCCAAAGCATTTTAATGACCCTTTCATTATTTTATTCATAAACTTTCTTGCACTGCTTTCATTTCTTACATAACTAACTAACTAACAACTAACTAACCATCACGCCGTTTCCCCGGAGGTGTAGGCAGAGAGGATGGATCGCCACATTGTTCTATCCTGACATAACTCTCGCGCCTCTTCTACGTTCACACATCGTAACATGCACGCTCGTCGATTGTTCCTACTTCGAACATGGCCGCCTTTCAGTAATTAATTAATTTGGTTATGCCATGTCTTCTTTGGCCTTCCTCGACTTATTTTTCCATTCACACTACTTGTATATATCTTTTTTACCATTCTTCCTTCATTCATTCGTTCCACATGTCCAAACCATCTTAGTGATCCTTTCTTGATTTTATTTATCACGCATTCAACCGCTTTACATTCCTTTCTTACTTCATCATTAGATATTCTATCATACATTGTTTTTTCGCACATTCTTCTTAGTGACCTCATTTCTACGACATTTATTCTACTTTCATCCTTCTTCTGCCAACTCCAAGCTTCACTTCCTTACATAAGGGTCGGCACTAGAACTCCATTGTACACTGCCATACAGATTTACCAGACATTTGTCTAAGAGATCTGATTTGTACTGCATTTATTCCACTTCCATTCTTCTTTTGCCAATTCCACGCCATCCACTTCCAACCACTATCGTGCACTGCCATCATAGTTTTTTTGTATAGGCTTTTACAAAATAAAAACATTCTACACAACATGATATACAGAACTGCAAGAGGCCTTAACTACTTTGCAAAGCATCCTTCAAAATAACTACAACATAAAGATAAATAAAGACAAAACAAAGTTGCTAACTGTAGGCCGAACGCAACATCAGATGAAAGTAGTGATGTCAGGAGTTCCACTAAAGAATACCAAGGAGTTTGTCTACCTTGGGAGCAAAATAACATGGGACGGTCGGTCTAAGAGCGAGGTCGACAGCCGTATACATCTGACTAGGCTTGCATTTAATAAAAGGTTCGAAAATAATATAATCAAATAATACAGACCTAAAACTGAGAATACTCCTCATCAAGACCTATGTATGGAGTATCTTGATGTACGGCTGCGAGACATGGTGCCTATCCGAAAGAGATAAACGGAGACTAGAAGCTTTTGAGATGTGGTCCTATAGTAGACTATTAGGAATGTCCTGGAGAGACCACATCACGAATGAGGAGGTTCATCAAAGAATCGAAGGAGGAAGGCACCTGCTCAGGACCTTGTCCGAAAGGCGTGCAAGATGGATCGGCCATGTAATACGTCAAGAAGGTCTCTTGCATGCCATAATGGAGGGTATGACCGAGGGGACAAACTCCAGAGGACGCCCACGCCGAGAGTACTTGGAGGACCTGTTGGTGGACGTGCGCTGCTCATCATATGCAGATTTCAAAAGAGCCGCACAAGACAGGGAAGAATGGAAGAGAAGAATAGAAGAATAGAAGAAATTGCTGCAAACCAATCCCAGGATTGAAACTTTCTAACTAACACAACATGTTTCGAAGATTTTAAGAATTACTCATTTAAGCGTCGATTTATAAATAATAATAAAATACAAAACCGAGAAATATGTCACACTATTAACTAAAAAAATGAAACGCATTTATCCACATATAAAACATATTTCATTGAACTATAACACTTTGTCTATTTTACAAGATTATTTCATTAATTTAATTCATTACCGTAGCTGCGTGTTGTCTTATTTTGATGGCACGACGCTTTTGTAAAAACAAAAAATATTACAGAATGTAAAAAAAACGTTAAAATCATTTTCAAACTTGTCATTTCGTAAACACAAAGATTCAATAGCTTTAACTTCGATTATTCACATGATAATGTAAAATATACTAGTATCTTTATAGCTCATAAAATATCATTAAAATATATATAAATGTTTATTTGCAGGGGAGAAAAAGTTTTCTTATCGCCGGTTCTAGTCTTTAAACATTAAAAAATATAAATATTTGATTGTATTATCTTTATCAGGGGTTCACAGATGAGGTCAATGAGAGCAGCATTCCGGTTTTAACCTTAAAACGCTCGTGCGCCGCGTGCCAAAAAGGTAACCCACTGCCCAAGCATTTTTTTTGTTATAATATTCGCTTGACTTGCGACCTACGCATAGCTGTTATAAAAATAATTATATCTCTAAAATTAGTCATCCAATTTAGGTCACTTAAAAAGCATTATCAAAATAAAAGATTATTTATAATTTTCAAAAGCTTTATTTTTAATTTTCCATATTTCATGTTCACATTAGGGTTAAAGAATAAATTCATTTTAAAAATATATTAAATTAAAAAAAAAAAATACATATGCCAAATTTTAAAACATTTGTCTCTGCATAAACCTATTAAAGCAGTTGTGAAGATTGTGTGTTTTAAAATAATAAAAAAAATCCTCCCCGATAGCCCAATACGTACTCCGCCAAACAAAATGGTGTCACGCAGGATGCCATCTTCTTCCACAACTCCATCCAGGCACTGCTCCTCTTATCTTCCCCTCGGGAAAAGATTTTTTTATAAATATAATCCCAACCCTAACTGGTCTTCCATTCCTTGACAATAATGTAAGACTTTATCATAAACCTTAAATCCCCCCTCGCCCCCTTTCGGGGGGACACTCCGAGCCATACATTTAGCCCCATCATAAAACAACTACCAAATCACATTCCATCAATGTTTCCTACAGACGCACAATGGGGCAGGATTCAGATTTCTCATACAATAACCCAAAAAATAAAAATTATGATTCTTTAAACGCTTTGTTATTATATGATGACTCAGATATATTTAGCATATGATCACGAGCAGATAGACAAGCTAGACTGTGACACGTTCGCTCTAGCACCCCTCAATCGGAGCCGATTACTCGTAGAGGTTACACGTCCGTTATTTCAGGCCAGCGCAACACCTAGTTTCTAACATTTCTTTAGTTGTATTATTGATAAAAAATTTAAAGTTTTAGTATGGAACCTTACACGTCAGGTATGTATCCTCTTTTTCGAGTTAAATTAATTGTAATTACGGCTTGTTTTAAATGTAAAAAAATTAAACCGATTTCGCATTAAAATGACACAGAGGTTTTTGTAATATTAAAAAAACATTTAGAGATTTAGTATAGAATCCCGATGAATTCCGCAAGTATTTTAATTGATTTATAATAAGTAATTGTGGTACTTTATTGATATGATGTTATTTTTTGCCACTTTTTGCACTTTTTTATAATAACAGCACATTTCGAATAACCAAAAATGAAAAAAAAATACACCAATTTTGTATCTTATTCTGTTTTTCCTTTTCTCGCATACCTAGGTACCAGCTCCAGCACTTTGTTCATGACAAAGCATCAATTAATAACGCTTATGAAGAGTTTCGGAAAAGAAAAATTGGAGGATCAGATTGATTTCCTGCAAAAAGAAATCATAAAACGGACAGGGTGTGTTGATGAGTTAGGAAAAAGTGTTACGTGTGTTAAAAATTTTATTCGGTTTAAATTTGATTATATATCATGATGGGAATCAGCTCACTGGATGAAAGAAAGATTTCTCGATGTTAATAAAACGTGGCTTGATACATCCGTTTCTTTCATTCGCGCTACAAAAACATGTGGCGGTCGCCCGATGATTCCTTTTGAGGAGAGTACAGAAAGGGTGAAGCGGCAAAAGACGGTTAATCTGAGGAATTCTGCATCTCTGCCAGACTTACTCTACGCAACACAAATGGAACTTAGAGCTGCATGACAGGCAGATGCCTCAAAGTTGGTTCGAGGTATTTTATCTGTTCCAACAGGTTCAGGTAAATCTCATCAAACTTCCAGGGAGTCTTTTGGAAACGTGTTCATGTCAGCAGGAGATGCTTTAGCACTTTTAATAGAAGCGGACTTGCCTCCACATCAGTATAACGCTATTAAGTTGAAATCTAAAAACTTATATCCTTCGTATAAAACTGTACAGGCCTAAAAAAGACGATGTTATCCAGAGCCTGAAAATATACATGTCACGGATACTTTGGTATATGTTGATTTGCAGATCATGCTTAATCTCACGATTGAGCGTTTAATTATCACCCATCAAGATGTTGTTTTTACACTCAAACCCAAAGAATTAAATAATATGATATTATATTCCAAATGGGGAGTTGATGGAAGTTCGGGGCACAGTTCACATAAACAGGCTTTTTTTGACGCAGATGCCGATGATGCAGCGGTTTTTATCACATCATTTGCCCCCTTACGCCTAGTGTCTGGTGCCAAAATTATTTGGCGAAATCCAAGACCTGGTTCAACGAGGTATTGCAGACCTCTGAAAATAGAATTTATTAAGGAATGCACAGCAGTACCTTTGGAAGAGAAACGAAGGGTAGATGAAGAAATAAAAATATTACCACAACCATAGTCAGACTAGATGGGCGCGTTATCGTAATCAAACATCATTTAATATTCGCAATGATTGATGGCAAAGTATGTAATGCTATCACACATACTTCTTCTACCCAAAAATGTTACATACGTGGTGCCACATCTAAACAATTGAATTATAATATATAGATGCATTGCTAACAAAATAAATAAAAACAGAAAATTTAGAATTCGGCATTCCGGTCTTGCACGGATGGATACGCTTTTTGTAGTGTCTTCTCCATTTGACGTACAAACTGCCTACAAAAGCTCGAGGGACAGACAAGGAAATCGTTGAAGAAACTAAGAAAAAAATTCAAGCTCAGTTCAAAGAAAAACTAGGTTTGATCGTGGACAAACCAAGCCGGGCTTTCGTAACACAAACGATGGAAATACCGCCAGGCGTTTTTTTTTAAGTGCAGAGGTTTCTGCAGAAATAACCAATTTAGATGTAGAATTAATAAGAAAAATGCACACCATTTTAATAGTTATATCATGTGGTCATGAAATTAGTGTGGAAAAATACCGGGAGTATGCGTTACATACAGCCAGATATTTTGAAGAAAAATATCCGTGGTGTAATATGCCACCCACACTTCACGAATATTTAATACACGGACCTGAAATAATAAAAACGTCAATATTGCCGATAGGTCAATTAACCGAAGAAGCGCAGGAAGCACGTAACAAAGATTTTAAAAAGTTTAGGGAGTACCACTCGAGGAAATCCAGCAGAACGAATTCAAACACGGATATTTTAAATTTTCTTTTACTCTCATCAGATCCTTTAATAACTAGTAAGAGGAAATTACCGAAAGAGGAACTAACAAGATTCCTCAAAGACGTTTTGGATCTGATAATACCTCCATCTACAGGGTTCTCCAGCCAAAACGAAAATGATGAATCCGATGACAATGATGGTGTCTCAGAAATATCTGATAACGAGTAAAAAAAATATTGGTGTGTATTTATGAAGGGTAAAATGGACGTTCTTTCAAGAAACGTATATATTATGTTAAATTAAGCTGCATTTTACGTTATTAAAAATAATAAAAAATGACTTTAACGAGCATATAAAAATAAGACAGTATTTGACACATATTTCATTGTTATTGGAAAAATAAAGTGTTAATATTCATGACATTGTCTCTTATTTTCATTAACCTACCTAATTACATTAAATCATTTGATTTATAGCTATATATATAGCTTCTATGAGTTAATGACACGTTTTCATATTTTGGCCCCACTGTGAGACGTAAGAGGAATAGCCATTAAAGCTGAACCTCTGTAAGCCCGAAGATCCAAGTCCAAGACATTCCATGCCGAAAAAATACTCCTTTTTAGGTTTATTTAAATATAATTACATACTTATAAATTGTTAAGGAGCGTTTCAACCAGGAATGCAATTTTTCCATTAATAAAGTATTGAAGCTATTGAACGTGATCACAAATTCGAGAGTTCCTAAATTATAAACATATTTGTTTTTGATTGTAATTTAAAACCACTGCTTAAGGAATCGTTCGTGTCTTCTAGAAAGCGTGAAATGGTTTGCAATGTTGTAAAAAAATTATTGATCACGACATGCGTGCAATACTCCAAGTGTTTTTTAATCACACTACTTAACTGCTCAAATGGACAACGAAATTAAACACTAAAATTATATTTTACGTTCGTTTAATAAATAAATTAGAGCACTTATATTTTTATGATTGTTTATTTTGAATTGTTAAACCTGAACAAGGCTACTTCAGAAGCTGAATTTAAAATATATATTTTTATTTTATTTCATTGGCGTTAGCGTTATGTCACACATTTAAATGTTACTGCAAAGATTTATGTCTCCTTTTTTTGGGTCGCTGTAGCATTAGGTACATAGAATTATCTAATAACATTAATTAGTCCTTACACATGTATTTTCTCCGCAGCGCTAATGCCTAATAATATTTGTAATATGTTTTAATGTAGAACAAAAATATAAGAACAGACCTCGAGAAAGATTGAAAAAACATAACATTTAGTAAATAAGTAAATTGAAAGATTATCCAAGACTCAATGGCATATCAATAAACAATTGATAATAATATTGTTACGTTGATAAAAATATTGTTACGTCCAATCAACATAATAAGCGGGAAAATTTCCGATGTTTTTTAAAATTTGAATTGACAGTGCTGCAAACAGAACAATATTTTTAAAAAGTAATTTGGTAAAGTTTTTTTCTCGGGGCAATTTTCCTACTTGTAAATACTTGTCATCTGTCATTCTGCCGATGCTGCTCGAAGATTGTGATCACTTTGTTTTATTTTAAAATAATCGTCCAATATCATAGTTGTTTCTCTTGAACGCAGATATTTTTTCTCATTGTTTCGTATTGAAGAGTTTTATTTATTAATTTAACTTCATTAAACAATTCGTAATAAAAGCTCGACACTTTTGCGACGAAAAGTGTTTCTAATCGAAGCGTCTTATTATTTTATTAATATAACTTCCTTAAACAAATCGTCGAAAATTCGAAACATAAGCTAAATGTGCTCAATAAAGGTGATATGATTTCTGGAGATATTTTATTCGCCTTCATTCGTGTTTTGAAATTGTTTTGGGACTAATAAATAGGGAGTTTCAGTGGTCATTTAAAATATTCTCCCCTGATTTAATCTGTTGTGCGAAAACAACTTTCATTTTAAAGTCTTACCGCCTTTATTAGTCATAACAAATTGCAAATACACATTATAATATACTGGTACAAATACTTTTATTTCTATCTAGTATTCTGCCTGTCAGTTTAATAATTTCTCCCAAATTGTTGTCTAGAGTATTTTAATTTTGTGATTATAATATTTATGTAATGTATACATTTTTATTCATTAGAATTAATTATATTTCACATAATGGCGAGAACAGTAGTTTATCAAATCTGACAGAAACTGAACAAGCTTTTTGTATAGAAATATTAAATGTTTTCAATAACCAACTTATTTTTCCATTGCAGAAAATTGCAACAAAATGACCCCAATATCAAAATATAGGATGACTCCTAATAAAAAGACTGTACAAAAAAATACTTTACTGAATTATTTTGGGCCAAAGGCTGTGGAAAAAAAGGATTTTGTCAAAACCAAAATTGAAAAAATCCACAGCAAACACAATAAAATTGCTCAAACGTCGAAAGAAATAACAATAATTGACTTATGTGATAGTTACGAGAGTTGTGATACTCTAGAAATTACTTGTAATACATCAAATATAAATTCTTCAGATCTTAAACAAATTTCTAATGTAGTTTCACCAATATATTCACCAATTCAAACCCTAAAAATGCCAGCTGAATCAACTGTGCGTAGTGATATATCCCCACTACAGTTTCCAAGAAGGTCAAGTTCTTTTAAAAAAGACACCTATCCAAAAATGCACGCTAAAGTTAATGCGAAAAAATTTCCATCTCATAAAGTAGTTAAAGGTAATATACAATTGTATTTTTACAGTATTTTGTGTATTGTTTTAGCATAGACCCTAGATCCTCCCTCGCTATCGTAGCCCTCCGGGCCAGACATCTAGCCCCCATAAAACGGCCACCAAATCACATTTCCAACAATAACTTCAACATATGTAAGAGATATGGGCATTAGAGCTGAGGCTTTGTATGCCAGAAGATCCGAGTCCAGTATTTTTGTAATAGCCAGAGAGCAACGAAATCCCTCTAGTTAATAATTCTATCATTATGAATTGATCCGGGCACCTGGCAGCTGTTCAGCGGTGCGGGTGTGAGTGGCGTCCAAGATGCGCGAAAAAGTGACAAAGTCATCTCATTTATAGAAGCCGGGCCTATACTTTTTTATTGGATTGGACCTTCAAAATGACAGGCTCAATTATTCAGTCGAACACCCCGCCAGGCGACGACAAAGAGTAAGAAATGCACGCACGGTAGTCAATCAAATGCTGTTATAAAATATTTTTATACGCCTTGTGTGATGGCATTTATTGTTCCCGTTTGTTCGTCCACGGCACCCGCGCAGCACGCTTTCGCCCGCACTACCCCACGCCACGTCAGTCATACAATGTAAATAAGATGACTGGCACTTTTTCACGCATCTTGGACATCACCTGGCATTACTTTTGCCCCAACCAAAACGCCTGGCAATGTTATATTGGAATTAAATACATAATTAGCTATAATACTACACCAAATCCAAAGCTCTATAAATTGCACACCTTCAATTGCTTTTACAACCCCTTTGTTGCCCAACCACTCTCACCCGCACCTCTGAACAGCTGCCAGGTGCCCGGTTCAATTAATCAACCCGGAATTATCAAGTATTAACTAACTAGAGGGATTTCGTTGCTAGCTCTTAGACTATAATATGCATTGAGTAATATTGTGAGATATTGAAGTAAGAAAGTATTATTGGTGTCGCAAAATGCAAACCCATATCAAAATGGTGTCGGTCAAATATGTTATGAATTAGTATTTTTGTAACATCAATACTACTGTAACTTTTGTCTGTCAATAAATAGCTTTACTGAGTAAGCACAAAAATGCTAAAATCTAACTTGAGGTATATAGAGGAGAAGAGTTAAGACTGAGTGCCGGGGACCGGATAGAAAGAGAGAACGGTGTCCATCCGTGGGTGCAAAATATACTTATTCAGAATGTGACAAACTCTGTCTATCCAGAATAGGACTAGGTATATAGCCTCACCAGGTGGAAAGGTGGAACAGAGAGCAGATCTAATTATTTTTGTGCTTATGCTCGTACTCACAGGCAGTGAGCATTATTATTGAATAAACTTAATAGTCATGTGTTTTTTAATTTTAGACACACCATTTGCAGTTGATGCTTTTAGCTATGGCGAAATTCCAGGAGTATCTGTTTACTTCCTCACGCATTTCCACTCTGACCATTACATGGGCCTAAAAAAATCATTTTCCAAGCCAATATACTGCACCAAGATTACAGGTAAGAGTAAATTCAACCCCAACCTTGTAACTGATTGTGTCATACATGTTTATTCCTAATGATTTGCAACAACAGAATCCAGCAGCTAGAACTCATTGCTTAATTATTATTATTATTATTATTTAATTTTTAAAAAATTGTCTGATTTATTTTTAATTCCCATTATCAATTTTATAAAAATACAGTAAAACCTCGATATAACGGACCTCTATGTAACGAACTTCGGATATAACGGACAAAAAATCCGGTCAAATGTAAAAAAATTAAAAACACATTTTAGTAATTAAAGAGTTGATTACAAAAAAAAACAGCAAATTTCAAAAGTGCAAACAAAACTTGATTCATTTTTCAAAGCAGGATTACTGATTGTGATAGAATGAAGCCGCTTAACCGCCTTACCTTTAGGTAATTTTCCGATAAAAGTGCAAAAAATAAAAAATAAAATTATTAATGAAATTTAATTACATATTAATTATTTTTTTTAAATTACGAATACTCGGCCACACACTTCGCCTGCCCCTTGTAAAACTATCATATTTATGAAGACTTGTGCTCGAGTGTTTTTAGCACACGCGCGTATCCCTAACAGTTTGTACATTTTAGGTACATTACTTTTTCTCAAGCGCGCACGTGATACGAGATAGCACAGAATGGTACAGTCACAGTGAACGTATCACATACGTTCAAATATGTAGGGTGGTTAAGTCGAAGCTCAAAGTGGCGAGGAAATACTGTAATGGGTAACTTATTCTACGGACAAATAATGGGTAACCTTTGTTTTGACCATAAACAATTTTTAAATGTACATATACATTCAACTGTTAAGATATTTTTTTTTTTTTTTAGCTATGTTGTGTCAGCAAAAGTTATATGTTAAACCAGATATATTAAACATTTTGGAAGTGGGTAAAACTATAGATATTTGTGGTTTTAAAGTCTCTACGCTTGAAGCAAATCAGTAAGTTATTGATTTATTTTATTTATAGATATTTTTTCATATTAATTTTATATTTGTGAAATGTTTACAATCTCCCAAAGATCATATTCAAAGTGATCAAAGTATGTACATTTTTGTTTTTGATAAATTGTTGAATGTTTTTGAAATATATTCAGCACTTTCCAATACATCGAATAATAAGTCTATTTTGCACCATAAAGCAAGTACGAAAGAAGCAAAAAATAATTCAATTAATTCAAATTGTTCCCCCAGTAATGGAGGCTAATGTTTAAAACATGACGAAATAATGTTTTCAATGACTGTTCACAATTGTGTTTTTTAATTTCTTTTCAGTTGTCCTGGTTCTATTATGTTAGTTATAAATTTACCAAACAATCAAAATATATTGCACTGCGGAGATTTCAGAGCCACTCCAGCCATGGAATCTTATCCCATATTCTCAAGTAAAGAGATTCATACCGTGTACCTCGATAATACGTAAGTTGTAACCAAATAAAATATTGCAATTTATTAATAACCTAAAAATATACTTTTGCTTTTCCCCGTGGAGAACAATTATTATTATTATTATTTTGTTGAATAACAAACCTTTACACCATTACAGCACAAGTCAAATCGATCTAAAGGGTAAGGGAAAAATAACATCAAAGGAAATATGCATGGAACCTTGTGAATACAAATATGCCAATTAACTCTTTGTTGCTCTTATCGTAAGGGTATTTAAGAATTCGTTATAATTGCATCCAAAGAGGTCTATCTCTATTTCCATCTCGTTTAGAATGATGGTGTTATGAACAAAATAATGAAAGGATCATTAAGATGGTTTGGACATATGGAAAGAATGAATGAAGAAAGAATGGTAAAAAGTTATATGTTAATGATGTAAATGGAACCAGAAATAGAGGAAGACCGAGGAAAACGTGGCACGATCAAATAAATCAAATATTGAATGTCGGCCATGTGAGGAGTCAGAGTAATCAACGCGCGTGCATGACACGCTGTATGAATGTTGAGGAAGCGAGAGAAATATGTCAGGAAAGAAAAGTGTGGCAGTCCATTCTTCCTGCCTACCCCTTCGGGGAGACGGCGTGATGGTTAGTTAGTTAGTTAGTTTTAGAATAACAAATCCTCCTCCCCTCTCCTCAATCCTAATTATACCCCTTCCACTCGATATGTTCCCGTTACACTCTCCCCTCTCCTCAATCCTAATTATACCCTTTCCACTTTTATACATAACTCGATCTCCGTTTAGTATATAAGTGACCGCTCTGTTTTATTTCATTGTTTAAATTGTATACATTGATAAAGGTTACTTGTTACCGAAAAATATCTAAGTTCATATTCGTTTGATAAATAGATTAATGATATTTTTTTTCTAATACAAATTTTAATTCTGATTTTAGTTATTGCAATCCTCGGTACACTTTTCCAACACAAGCAGAAAGTATTGAACAAGCCATTAAGTTTATCAAAATAAAAAAGACGAAAATGGTGGATCATTTTTCAAAATTGCTGATTGTCTGCGGTACTTACACCATAGGTAAGCTAAGTCCTATCTACTCAACCCTTTGGCTGTTATGTTTTTCAAAATACTAACGAAAAAATGCTATGAGTTTTCTTGCCTTCTCTATTTTAGGAAAAGAAAACTTTTTTATGGGGATTGCTGATGAATTTAATTTAAGTGTATGGGCTGATCCAGATAAACAAAAAATATTGAAGATTGCCCTAGAACAGGATATTGGATGCAAAGCAGCTCAGAGCTGCCAACTTCATGTTTTGCCAATGGGGAAACTGAATTACCAGGTAACACAATACAGTATTCTCTATTTATAACTATATCCAAGAGACTGGGCATTCCCATCGTTATAGAGAGAGACAACAATATTTGATGAAATAACGTTTAAAAATAATGTATGCAATACCATAAATTCATCAAAAACAAGAGGTTGAAATGGAGTTCTAGTTCCAAATTCGAAAGCGAAGCTCGCAGAAGATATAAGAGCAGAATAAATATTGCAGAGATGAGTTCCCTTAGACATATGTGTGTTAAACTGATACTTGACAGAATTTCAAATGGTCATATCAGAGAACAATGTAGGATGGATAAAAATATTATGAAAGGATTTCTGTATTGGTTTGGATGTATGGAACGCATGGATGAAGAAAGTACGTAAACTATGTAAATGGATTACGGAGTCGAGGAAAACCACATGAAATGTCATGTTAGAAGTCAATATTAAATTTATTTGATCGTGCCACATTTTCCTTGGTATTCCTGTACTTCTTGTCCCTTGTACATTGTTAGTGTATACATTCTTTATCATTGTTCAAACCATCTTATTGACCGGTTCATTATTTTGTTCATAACACCTTTTCCATTTATTCTACTTTCATCTCCACATTTCCATACATAAGGGTTAGTACAAGAACACCATTGTGCATAGAGATGTTAGCTTATTTGCATAGACTTTTGTAACAAATCACATTGTTATGGTGAATATAGAAAAATAACCAGTTAATTGCTTCATTAATTAATAATATGATGTAGACATTGGATATATTTTTTTACTCTGGTTTCAAGTAACTCGAAAATATCCCTTTGGTTGTTTTCTTAAAGATTTTTAAACACTATAGAGTTTATAATGATTTTGTTTAAGATTAATTCATATGACAATCGATAATGCCATAATGCCCAGATGATCACACTAATTTCTGATGTTATATTTCTTTCAGTTTCTCGACAACTACTTGAAGTCTATGGATAACCATTTTTCGGAAGTGATTGCTTTTAAACCGAGCGGTTGGGAAATTTCAAGGGGTAGCTTAATGCAAAGAGGCAATGTGACAATACTAGGTAATTAATGTATTTTTACATTCCATCAACCATAATAGCATTCTTCTTCTGTTTTCATGGCAGGTCCCCCTGATATCGACTATCATTTGAGAGTAGGCGTCTCTGTCAGCTCAAAACAGTCACTCAAAGGGTTGTAGTTCATGACTCTTTCTGTCCATGATATTTTTAACATTATACATTTCAATGGCATCCAGGTTCTTCGTCATATTCAGATTTTTTAGTTTTATTGATTACCATACTAGAAAACAACAACAACAACAAACCATCACGCCGTTTTTCCCATCACGTCGGCAGAGAGAATGGACCGTCAAATTACTCTATCCTGACATACCTCTCTAGCTTCCTCAACATTCATACAGCGAGTCATACACGCACGTCGATTCTTCCGGCTTCTAACATGACCAACCTTTAAAATTTGATTAACTTGGTCATGCCATGTTTTCCTCGGTCTACCTCGACTCCGTACTCTTTTTTAACCATTCTTTCTTCACCCATGCGCTTCATATGTCCGAACCAACGCAGCAATTCTTTCATAATTTTGTTCATAATACTTTCTTCCGCTCTACATTCCTTTGTATCAATATCAGTATTTGAGATTCTGTTGTACATCATTCTACCACACATACGTCTTAGGGACCTCATCTCTACTGCATTTATTCTGTTCTCATCCTTCTTCTGCCAGTTCCATGTTTCGCTTCTATACATAAGGGATGGGACCAGAACTCCATTGTGAACGGCCATTTTCGCTTTCATTGATAAATTCTTGTTTCCAATAACTATTTTTAAAGCTCTATTCACTTTGTTACCCCCACCAACCCTTCTTTCAACGTTACTATCCGTCCGGGCATTCACTGTGAACATGCTACCTAAATATACAAATTCCGTCACCTGTTCCAAATTCTCTTCGTTCACACTTATATTACAAACTGTCATTTGCTCGAACCTTTGACTTTCCGACATTCATCATTAAATCGTTTGACTTGCATACCTCATACATTCTCGACACCATGACTTGTAATTCGTCCGCACTATCCGCAACGAGAACGGCATCGTCTTAGAATACTATCTTTCATATTCACATTCACAATGATTTTTTGAGGACAATTTTATTTTATTTATTTTGTTTTAATCCACAGGCGTACCTTACAGTGAGCACTCGAGTTTCTTAGAGCTGCAGCGGTTTATGAAATTTCTTCAGCCGAAAGTCATAATTCCTACCGTCGTCGGAACAAATGGTTGCGGAAATTTACAGGTGTGTTGTACCGACATATATAAAAAATTTCTATTTGTAGTTGTGTGGTTCGGTGTGTGAATTAACAAATTATTACATTAAAAAATTAACAAATTATTACATCGTCATCACTGCAAATAGAACCACTTGTTTGTTACCTTATTAAAACTAATTATTATTATTATTTTGTTGAATCGCTCTTTACATCATGACAGCATGAGCCAAATCGAGTGATTCTCGTGACATGTGAAAGGTAGTTAAGCTATCACCATTTTATTGCCACGTGAATTCTACACCAGACCAAAGACAGTGTGACAATCACACCGCCCTCGCCGGGAATCAAACCCGGTACCTTCGGGGTGGCAGTCAATGCACTTACCACTCGGCCACGAAGGTCGTCGCCGAGTGGCTTATACATTTTCTTGTTTATTGAACAATGATGTAAAACTCCATTAAAATGTCTGTTTTATTATAGTTTACGGGAATGACATGTTTCATGATACATGTTATTTCTTAGGTGTTCAGAAAGTTATGTCCGTTTTTTTTTTTTTGTATAAATATTGCATTTATTTCAAAGTCAACTTGCTAACTACAACTGCTAACTACAACTACAACAGTCTTAGTTAATGCGTTTATGAAAACTGAAAAATGAATAAATCATGAAATGTCACTTTGAGAAAGTTGGAGATGTTGTTTTCTTGATACCAGATAATGTTGTAATACTCAATTTCGACAAAAACCTTAGTTGATGAGTTTATTGTAAGTGCTGCAGAGTTTACCCCAGTTGGGAAGTATGTATGTACTTTGTAAATAATCAATAAATAAATAATAAATTGCAATAATGTTTACTATTTCTGTTTGTTGATTTCAGAAATACTTTTCCAGTTGGGTGGGAGAACAAGAAGAGACCCAAAAACGAATAAGCAATTATTTTCAAAGGAAAGACTAAACCCTTTCTTTTATGGCAGACTTTGCATCTAACTTAGTGATATTTTAGTTCTATTAAGTGTTGTTTGGTTATCTTATTAATTTAGATTTTCCATGAATCATATTTTTAAAGACATTTTTACTAGTTTTTACACCATGTTTGATTTGATCGGTTTCGTACCCGATGGAGCTTACAAAATAAACTGACATCAGTTTATTTTGTAACCCTGATGAAGCTCTGGGAAACCGGTTGGTTTGGTTGGTTCAAAATTTGTTAAGTATGGGGTGTTTTTTTTTAGAGGTTTGGTTTTTAAACTGGCAACATTGTTTCTACAGACTGTCAATTTGATAGTTGACAGTTGATTTGTAGTCAGCACGTTTTGCCATTTCACCATGAATAGACTGATGTCAGAACAGCACTTGGATATTTATTTTGAAAATCATGGTTGGCTTCACCAAACTTGTCGTGCACTACGTCCATTTTACAGTTGACATAATCGTCCATCCGAGCAAGTTATTCGGAAGACCGTGGATCGTTTTCGCACCACGTATTTAGTGGATAATATGCATCCACAAAGATGACAATTGTCGAAAATTGGACTTCACGATTGCGGTTCATTTAAGCTAGCCGTGGCGCTCATATACCTGAAATCACATTTAAACAATAATGACATAAAATTATCTATTAAATAAAGCCAATATCAAAGACATTTACATTACTTCAATGTGTTTTTTTTTCATTTTGAATATGTATTATATACCTCTAAAAAAAACACCTGTATTATAATATTATGTAATTCAAGATGGATGGATATATAGCTTACTTATACAGTCGATGACATCCACTGCTGGACATAGGCCTTCCCCATACTTCTCCACATATTCTTATCTTGTGCCTTCTGCATCTAATCACTAACAATTTTTCTTATGTGATTAGACCCGTGTTTCCCAAAGTGGTCTTTATCCACCCCAGGGGTCGATTTCGACTTGCAAAGGGGTTTACGACAAGTGGAAAAAAAATTGGGGGTCTACGAGATGGTTCAACTAAATTGAAGCTGAATATTGAAATTTTGATAGTGGTTTTGTTTCGTTTTAGAAAAGAAAGCCTGAATTCGTTGTCAACTAAATTAACTTGTCATTTTGACCTGTAGAGACCATTCAACTCTGTAATCTAGTGGTGTTATATTCAGTATGATTGACTGATTCATTATATTTATATGTAAAATTTTATAATACGAGTAAAAACAATTCTAGCATAAATGTTTACTTTATTTATAAAGCATAATGATACACAATAACAATATTAACTGATTAAAAAAATATAAAACACAAGATTATTAGTATCTCAAATATAATATCATAAGTAGTGATTCATAAACATGTTTACAGTTGGAAGGTTTTTATCGTTTCTTGATGTTGGCCCCTCGCCATCCAGTCTTCGATCTCCTCCACCCTAAAAGTATAAAAGAAATATTACCAAAACATTAAAAATCTTAATATTCATATTACATCTCTTGACCCTTAGAGCACTTTGTGAATTTTTATAATCTGAGCATCGTAAATGTTGACAATGGGAATGCTTTCATACAATTCTATTCTTGTTCCTCTCCTATCGGAGATTGGACAACTTAATGGTTACTATACTTTGAATTCAGCAGCTTTAAACAAGGATGTTTTGCTGCAATTGAACCATTCTAAAAGGCTTTTTAGCCATGATTTCCTTCTCCCGACACTTACTCTCTCACGACTAATTACTCAATGACAAAATCACATACAAACACACTGCAATTGCAGTGTATAATACGACAGGCCAGATTTTTTGCCACTACAATAGCATTCACTGGTTTTCTCGAGGTTAAACACTTGTTTTAATTCATAATTTTATATAACAATCTCCCATCTACGTTTGAACAAGTTATGTCACAAATATTGAAGGTTATAGTAATTCTTATTTTTCTTATTTGCTATAGATATATGTGGTCTGTTCTCCAGAGGGTTGCTCCTCCTGTGTGATGGATTCCCAGCAGTCATTGCATCTTTTAAGAGGTTTTCCATGAGGACGAGTCCCGTTAGGCAGATTATGTAGCGCAATATAGGGTAGTCTGGTGGTGTCCATTCTTTGGACATGATCATACTAGTCCCTTCTTCGCTGTCTACTCCATCTTATAATATCCTCAGCCTCACAATAATTTATTTTTAGCTATTATATTGATTCTAATTGACATGCTATGACATATGATAGGAAGCTAATCTATCGCCATTTTATTGTCACGTGAATTCTACACTAGACGAAAGAAAGTGTGACAATCACACTGCCATGGCCGGGAATCGAAACCGGGACCTTCCGTATGGCAGTCAGAGCTCTTACCACTCTGCCACGAAGGTCCACGGCCTTTTAATCTGGTGTTCCATACACTATCTCATAATGTATTGCCTGCTATATCATCCTCAGTGTCTACATCTCGAAAGTCCTTGGATCTCATTCAAATAGTAATTAATTTATCAAAATATGTAAAGTAAATAAAATAATACACCAAAATATAATCAAAACTTACGTCCTCGGCACATGAGTCAAGTTTTCCACACCGGTAGCCGTGATGAGGACATCATCCTCGATACGGACTCCTCCGAATCCTCTGAACTTAGCAAGCCGCTCCTGGTTGAAGAATTTGGCCTGCTTGGGATTGGCCAGGGCGTTGTCCAGCAACTGTAAATATGTTTGTTTTTTATATAAGGGCAACACAAATTATATCTAATGATTACAAAATATCCCGAAAAAGATAAGTCAACAGAAAATGACACATTTTTAATTTTATAAATGATATTAGCAAGTTCTCCGAACAGTAGTGATCTATGGATGTGAGGCGTGGACAATGACAGCGAAATCCGCAGAGCGACTGGATACTTTTGAGAGAAGGGTGCTGCGCAGAATTTTGGGACCTGTGAATGACGGTGAAGGCTGGAGAGTAGTGCAGCATAATGACGAGCTGTACCATATTTACAAAGCTCCCAGTCTCTCCACACAGGTCAGACTGAATAGACTGAGATGGGCCGGTCACGTGCAGAGGATGCCGTCATCGCGAATGCCAAAAAGATTGCTGGAGTGGCACCCAGGTGGTAGAAGACTAATTGGACGACCAAGGCTGCGATGGGAGGATGAAGTTGGGAGAGATGGGGCGAAATTGTTACGAGTGTCAGATTGGAGGGTCCAAGCGGAGTACAGGAGGAGTTGGAGGCGAAGAATACTGGAGGCTAAGGCTCGATATAAGCTGTAGGGCCATCGAAGAAGAAGAAGAATTAGCAAGTTCTAGTGCCAACCCTTATGTAGTGTAAGTGTGAACTGGCAGAACTGAAGACATATGTGCCTATACTCAAATTCAAACTTCTTGTTTTCAAATAGACATTACAAACATAAATACATTTAAGTTACGAAGCGCCTCTGGGCGGCAATTTGGGGCATAAAATAAGATATGCCCCATGCTCTGCTATAGATGTGGGGGATGTATGGATATATTTATCTCAGTATTCCTGGATTGTAAATACCTCCGGCATTTTTTTAAATAACAGTTTAAAAAAATGCTAACTTAGAAAGAACATTTGATGCGTTTCAAGAGTGTTGAAATGCAACATTCCTGTGAGATAGGATAGAAGCTATACTCTCTGAGGTATAAATATCTCAAAAATCGTTTCTGGAGCCTTTCTAGTTCCAATATGACTTTTTTCTCTGGGGTCCCCAATGATGGAGTAGTACCCCATATGTACACTCACCTTGTCTATAAAGTAGCATCCGGGCTCCACAGTGAGGACCATTCCCTCCTGCAGCACACGGGCTGTCCGGAGGCGCGCCAGCGGCCCTTCCGGCCTCTCGGGACAGTGAGCCAGGTAGCCACCCACATCGTGAACATCTAGCCCCAGCAAATGGCCCAGACCGTGTGGCTGAAGGATTCCGTGAATCTCGGCCTAAAACATGCACACATTAATTATCCAAGTGATCAGTGACGCGCGAATTCATTCCTGTCACGACTGTCATGCGCATATTACACTTATTTTATTTTATTCAATATCTAATTCATATTAAAACATTTTTCATAGCTTTTACAACTGTACAGCTTTTAAGAATTAATTGTATCTCAATAGAGACGCAGATGTAAATTATTTGGAAAGAGAATATGGTGGTCGAGGCGTTTACAGGACTTTTGACCTGTTATTGGTTGGGTTAAGCGATCGCTTTATGTAATACAACATTCCCCATTCTGCCCTTCTTACGAACACCAAATGATTATCCGTAATGGGTATTCCACCCTTCTTACAAACACTTAATGATTAAACCGTAATGGGTAAAATCCAGTATTTGTCTACAAGTATTTGTATACGTTAAAAAAAAAAAAATTATAGCTTTTGACTAATATAAATTTAAAACATATTTTATTACGGGATCATGTTCTTCTCTTCTTTTTGTCCTGTCGCAACCTCCGTTGCGCATAGGGCCTCAAGGAACCTTCTCCACCCGACTTTATCGCATGCCTGATGCCTAACATCATCCCAAGTGAGGCCTGCTGCTTTAACCTCGTCCTGCAGGGCTCTTCTCCAGGTTGCTCTAGGTCTTGCTCGCTTCCTCTTTCCCCCCATAGGGGACCAGTCTAGCGCACCCTGAGCGATGCAGGCTGGGTTCCGTCTCAGAGTGTGGCCGATCCACTGCCATTTGCATCTAGCAACTTGTTCTCTAATTGGCTTTTCACCTGCCATGGTTCAGAGAACGACATTTGACAGTTTGGGGTCAATAGATCTTGAATATTGTCTATATCTTCGTCTCCTATTTGCTCGCCCCACATGTACATCATCCGGTCACATATTGGACTGGTAAATTACCATCACTTTGTTTCTTTACTGTTGTTTTTTTTTCGTAATTTCTAATTTCTATCATGTTATGTTCTTTTCAATCCTATGCATGTAAATTCTAATTTATATTATGTTATGTTCTTTTCTATCTCATGTAATTTCTAATTTCTCTTATGTTATCCTTATTCTCGTTTTTGTGTTTTGCCGTTATATGTAAGTTGTCTGTCTATTTGCCCAAATTTTTATATTACCTTTGTAACTAAACATGTCATTTTTGTAAAAGCCCTTGCGGCGTTTATGTCAAAATAAATAAATAAATAAATATTGAGCGTAGGCACCTATTTATATTATATTTATTACGGGATACTGTAAATAGGATAGGATAGAGTAAATAATAAATTTAAAACCATAAAGCGAATGTTAATTAAATTTATAACTTATTAAAAAAATTATCAAAACTAGACCGATCTTTCAAACAATCTCAATATTAAGGATTAATTGTATTTCAATAGAGACGAAGATGTAAATAGGTTTTTTTGGAAACAGAAATAATCCTTTGATACAATTAATCCTTAAAAATGATTAACCCGTAATGGGTAAAATCCAGTATTTGTATACATTCAAAAACAAATCTCAATATTTTTGGTTTGATCGTGCCACGTTTTCCTCGGTCCTCCTTTATTTCTTGTTCCATATACATCGTAAGCATATACTATCTTTACCATTCTACTTATTAACTACTGATTTATCTCATTTTATTACATGTATCAGTATTTTTAGTCATGAAAATATTTATAGAAAGCGAGCAATGTTCCTCCACGTGGGGCTTTAAATACAAACAATTGAATCAAACTGAAACAACTTTCACCATACTTGCACTACAATAGCAACAGATGAATGACAGAGTTGCCATTTATATGATGAAGATCTATTAGATAAGACATTTTTTACTAATTTAAAATCACATAAATGTTAGCTTAAAACATTTTTTGTCAAAATAGTTTTGTCTTGGAGATTGTAAAATATTGGTTGTCAATACATACCTGAATCATTTCTTCCACATCTCCTTTCAAAAGCCCCCCATCACGGAGGTATGCCAGCATGACACGGTTGGCCAATAGGTGCATATCGGGCCACGGTACACCGGGCTTGGCTTCCCTGAAACATTCAAATATGTGAATCACTACCAAGTTTACTTTAGTTTAGTTTTAAGGTTGTCTTGTTAAATTATATGTTGCATACTACTTTAGTAGAAAAACATGACAAGTGAGCTCCGGTGTATGTACATGTCTATATTTATTTATTAAGGGTAACATACAGCGATATCAATAACATATATATAATAAAACATTTAGAAGAGTTAAAGTAAGGCCAATTACATGCTACCACAAATATAAAATAATAGTTAATTAATAAATGACAGTGTGAAACGAGATTGAAGTTAAACTAAGACAAAATGAGGCTAGACATAATATTTAAGAGTTAAAATACTAATAGTACTGGAAATAAAAAATATAAAAAAGTATTATACGAGTATTATAATTTCATGTAACATCGTGGTCACATCCACGTCACTTTCAAATGGAAAACATCAATGTCTCCAAAATGTTTATTGTAGTTGTCACAGATTCGATACAATGCCGCGCTCTGAGCGTAGTTAGTGCGATAAACAGGAAGATGGAAAACTTGACTCGCAGTGTGTCTCGTGCGAGACATGGGGGTATTGAGTGAAAATTTGCCGAGAAGCTCAGAACTGTCAATTTTAAAGTTAATTACTTTATGAAGCAACATCATATCATGAAGAGTATGTTTATTTTCAAGAGAGTTCAAAGAGTGATAGCAATTGCAGTTATGATGTGTTCGTGTAATGATTTGATAGCAATTGCAGTTACAGATATAACCATTGAATCCTTAGACCGCTAAGCAAACATTACTCTATCTGTCATCGCTTGGTGGCACATTCTTCGTCGACGTGTTTTGTATAAAATGACACTTTTGAAACAATATTTTCTTATACAAACCAAATCATTACAGCAATAATTGATTATTTCAGTGTCTTCCTCGAATATCAAAGAATTAATAAACACAAACTCAAGATCGTGATGTGCACAATTAATTAATCTAAATAAGTCAGTCGTAGCGAGCAAAGAGTTCAAAAGAATAAAAAAAGTTTTGAAATTTAAAAATTTTACCTATTTACAGCGTTTCTCGCTTCAAGGACGGCATTGTATATCAGTTTTTGATCTTCGGTGAATTTCCCGTTGGCCGGGAAGGAACAAGTTATGTCAGCAGCATATCCTGCATAGTTGGCTCCCATATCAAACAAACTGAAACATATAATGAAAACATTTCTTGTTAATTATTATAACCAACAACAACTCATGATCACAATAACAATGGCACATGGCCAAATGAAACCAATAATATCTCAATCGAATATCAGATGTCCAATAGGTGCATGTCAGGCCTCAATTGAATATCAATATTGACTATTTAACAATTAATAATAAAAAAAAATGGCACAGAAAATATATACATATTTGTTTTAAACATTTATAACTAACCGTTTTATTGTGTATATAACTGGTTTTGTAGAGAAATAGGAAAATGTAGGGGTCCATTCTCGTTGCCTACCCATCCAGAGAAACTGTATGATAATTTAATTGTTTTTTCAATGGATACTTTTTCCTCTTATGTTTCAATCCTAGGATTTTATTTATACCAAGTCTAAAATCTTTGCTGCTTCTTAGGATGCCACTTGGGCCTTTAAAGTGGTTGTTTCAATTGTATTCCACATTTTTGTATACAAGAGGTTGTTTGAACCTAATTAATGTAAATAACTTCTTTAGCTATTGATTTTAATTTCATTGTTACGTGAATTCTACCAAATGAATACGATTTTTTGTGATTGATTGTCATGAAATTGAACCCAAGATTTTTGGTGTGGCAGTGAATATATGGTGCCACTCTGCAATGAAGGCCGTTGATTGATGATGTTAATGTAAAATAATTTGAAAACGGAATTTATAATATGACTTTGAAATCAATCCTTTTATTCTGTTGGTCAATGAATTTTGAGTATATACCAAATATCGTTATCTTGAATGACACGAGTGTTGGGTGCGCCAGCGTGACCGTAGTGCAGAACGGCCGAATTATCTCCGGATCCGCAGATGCAGGTGTAGGAAACATGGCGGCAGCCCCCCTTCTCATAACACCAGTGCAGGAAGACAGACTCGCACTGGTACTCGGTACGCCCTGCGCGAGCAAACAACATCACCTGAAACCATTAACAACTAATATTAACAAGGTTACTAGCCTGACACCATGAATGCAATTCTTGCCCGAAGCTGTTAAAGGTGCAGCAGTCAGCTTCACTCATGCAATACCTTGGCCTGTCCTCCGTCCATGCCGAACTTACATTAAAAAATAATAATAATATATGCATATTTGTGCAACCAAGGGGGACCCAGACCATATTTAAGCTACGCTACTCTTCCTCGATGTCCCGCCGTACACACATAATAATATAACAACAAAAGAAAATACACAATTGATACAGAAATATGTTACAGAAAGAAAGCACAGCAGGAGGCACAGGAGGGAGGGAGGAGACAAAATGCAGGATGGGGGAAAGAAGGAAATTTATTTAATAAATGGAATAGGGAAGGTAACATAGGAAGTTAATACTAAATATATTTAAGAGAAGAAAAAAATACAATTGAACCAAGGAGGGGGACGAGGCCCGGCATTGCGGGTCAGTCTCCCTTTCCCCCAGCGAGATAATCGGGACCCTCTCAAAAGGGCGAGTTCAACAAAAAAAAGAGTCAAATAACAACGTAGATCTAAAGCTCCGAAAGCAAGTTACCATAATGTATGTATTAGTATCTTAATGTACGGCTTTGAGACATGGTGCCTAACCGAAAGAGATAGAAAAAGACTTAAGGCCTTTGAGATGTAGTGCTACAGAAGAATATTAGGAATTTTCTGGGGAGACCACATCAAAAATCTTTGTTTATAAAGAGAAGCAATTGCCCTTATCAGTTTTATACCCACTCCGTATTTAGACAAGATTGACCAAAGATTTCCTTTATTCACTCAATCATAGGCTTTTTGCAAATTGAAAAATGGGTAGAAAAGTGTCTGTCTTCCGGCCATAAACTTATCTGCCAATGCTCGTAGTGCAAAAATCCTTTCAACTCATAAATGCGCCTTCCACATCCTATACTCTATCAGTTACTGTCTTCTTCATTCTTCTCGTAGTTTTCCAATGGGACTTAATAGATTTATTATCTTGGAAAGTAAGGTTATGTTTGGTTATATAAGATTCATGTGCATGATTGTAAATGCATAATACAGATAATTTGCTGTGATTGCAATGAAAAATGGTTTACTTATTATTTACAGTTTAATAGATTGGAGATCATAGATCTTTAAAATCATTACATATGAATCTTTTCTAAATGTGAAAAAGTCTTACCTGTTTGTGTGCATCTGATGAAATTTTAGTCACATAGCGCATTACTTCCTTTTCTGCATCAGTCTTAATTACTCTCCTAAAAAACACATCAACATCAGTCAGGGATCAAATCAAATCAAATCAAATCAGTTTATTTTCTCAAAAGATATTACAAACAACAATTATAGTTTAAGGCATCTATTGAGAACAGGTAAAACATGAAACAATATATAATACCAGAAACGCATTTATGACTATCAAGGTTTTAACAGTTAAGAACATATAAGAGTCTGAATTTTAAGATATCGCATGGAGGATTGGGCCAGGAGCATAACATTATTGCAAGGAGTTTTGGATCTTTATTTGTTTGTTATTTATTTCTGGAACAAACAGACAAATCTATCTACATGAAATAAACTCCCAGTTAGCATTAAATATATTAGATAGCTCGAGAGAAACAATTGAAGGCTGCACTGTTCAGTCTTGTGTTTTCCAAGTTTTTTTTCTTTTGTAAAATTAATGTATGGAGGCGAAGCATGGAACTGGCAAACGAAGGATGAAAGTAGAATAAATGTAGTAGAAATGAGATCTCTTAGACGAATGAGCGGAAACTCTGTGTATGATAGAGTATCGAATGAAAATACAAGAAGTGAATGCGGTGCGAAAGATGGTGTTATGAACAAAATAATAAAAGGATAATTAAGGTGGTTTGGACACATGGAAAGAATGGTAAAAAAAGTATATGTTAACTATGTAAATGGAACTAGTAACAGAGAAAGGCCGAGGAAAACGTGGTGCGATCAAATTAATCAAATATTGAATGTTGGCCACGCGCGTGCATGACACGATGTATGAATGTTGAGGAAGCGAGAGAAATGTGTCAGGAAAGAAAAGTGTGACAGTCCATTATTTCTGCCTACCCCTTCGGATGGCGGCGTGATGGTTCGTTAGTAAAATTAATAATAAATATTGATATGAAATTCCTTAAAAACATTTTATATCAAGTTTTATAATATTATATTTTAGAACGGTCAAATATTTACTAGAGGATTTGATAATACCCTATTAGAGTTAACATTTAATAAATGATGGACAAAAATTATCAGTGCAAAGTAAGGTTATGGTTATGTGTTCATCCATGTTTCCAAATTTACTACTCACGGCAGAAATATTCAGAATAAAATTATTAGTGATAAACTTTAAACAAACTAACTAACTAACCATCACGCCGTTTCCCCGAAGCGGTAGGCAGAATGAATGGACTGCCACACTTTTCTTTCCTGACATATTTCTCTTGATTTCTTAACATTCATACATCCTCCTCACGTGGCCGAAATTCAATATTTGATTTATTTGATCGTGCCACGTTTTTCTTGGTCTTCCTCTATTTCTGGTTCTATTTACATCGTTAATATATAATTTTTTTACCATTATTTCTTCATCCTTTCTTTCCATGTGTCCAAACCATCTTAATGATCCTTTCATTATTTTGTTCATAACACCATCATTCGCACCGCATTCACTTCTTATATTTTCATTCGACTCTATCATACACAGAGTATTCACACATTCGTCTAAGAGATCTCATTTCTACTGCATTTATTTTACTTTCATCCTTCTTTTGCTAGTTCCATGCTTCGCTTCCATAGATAAGGGTCAGTACAACCACCATTGTGCACTGCTATTTTAGCTTTTTTGGATAGTTTTTTGCTTGCGATGCCAAATTTAAGTGCACCATTCACTTTGTTGCCTGCCCCAACACTTCACTTCTTATATTTGCATTTGACACTCTATCATATACAGATTTCTACACATTTGTCTTAGAGGTCTCATTTCTACTGCATTTATTCTACTTTCATCCTTCTTTTGCCATTTCTATGCTTCACTTCCCCATACATAAAGGTCGGCACAATAACACCATTGTGCACTGCAGTGGAGGACTATTACATAAATGATCTATATCAAATTAGTTATTATTTCTATGAAACATACTCACAGTTCAGAAATAATCGGGTACAGAAAGCTATTATCAACAGTAAAACTGAAAATAAAAAGAAGGCATTTTTAATTATGATGAATATACAAATGTGTTAAATGACGCAAAATAAATATATTATATAATGTGTGAAAATTGATTTATGATTATATTTACTCTTTTATATTTTCAAATTCAGCTTCCTTTGTGGTCAAACCACTATCAGAATTAACTCCTTTCTGAAAAAAAAAATATGCATAGGTATTAGAAATACGTAATTGAATTTAATAACCTTAAAAATAATACAAAATTTGAAACCAAACAAAAGTTTATATGACTAACTAACTTACTAACCAACCATCACGCCATTTCTCCGGAGGGGTAGGCAGAGAGGATGGATCGCCACAGAATGGATCGCCACAATGCTCTATCCTGGCATACCTCTCGGGATTTCTCTACATTCATACATCGTACCATGCACGCACATCGATTATCCTGACTTCGAATGTGACCGCCTTTTAGTAATTGATTAATTTTTTTTTATGTACATAACAGGTCGTTTGGACCCAATTACTGTAAACAATTTATATATTTTTAGCTATTATATTGATTCTCGTGACATGTGATAGGTAGCCAATCTATCGCCATTTTTATTGTCACGTGAATTCTACACCAGACCAAAGACAGTGTGACAATCACACTGCCATCGCCGGGAATCGAACCCAGGACCTTCGGCATGGAAGTCAGAGCTCGTAACCACTCTGCCACGAAGGTCGTCTTTTTGGTCATGCGATGTTTTCCTCTGTCGTCCTCGGCTTTTTTTTCCACTCACGCTGCTTGTGTAAAACTTTTTAACCATTCTACTCTCATCCATTCGTTCCATATGTCCAAACCGTTTCAGGGATCCTTTTTTTAATTTTATCCATGATGCAGTCATCTGCCTTACATTTCTTTTTTATTTCATCGTTCGGTATTCTATCATACAACGTTTTCCCGCACATTCTTCTTAGTGATCTCATTTCTACGGCGTTTATCCTGCTTTCATCCTTCTTTTGCCAGCTCCAAGTTTCACTTCCATGAGGGTTGGCACTAGAACTCCATTGTGTACTGCCATCTTTGCTTCTGTGGATATATTTCTATTTGCAGTAATGACCTTGAGTGCGCCATTTATTTTATTCCCAGCACCAACCCTTCTTTCGATGTCTTTCTCCATTTTTCCGTCTCTTGTAAACATGCTTCCCAGATACGTAAATTCGGTAACTTGCTCCAATTTCTCGCCCATCGCACTTATATCACAAATCGTCATACATTCTTCTTTCTCGAAAACCATCACCTATTTTGTAATCAATCAAATGTTTATATGTGTAATTTAAATACTTTAATTGTATAAAACATACCAATGTCAACAATTTCGCTGGATTCTGGCGCTTCAGAACATCTGATATCTGTAAAAAAATATCAAAACATTGATAAAAATTTTGTATCAGATTCTAATTTTCGCATACTCTGACAACCCTGTCTTATTTCCCGCGTTCCAATTTTGACAGCCAAATCAGACGCTTTATAATAGGTAAGTACCTATGTCTAGCTACTTCTGGGCTTAAGGGGGTCATTCACACACCGACGCTATACGGACACGTGCGTTACGTCGCATGTGAACACAAGAAATATAAGTACACAAGAACGTCGTTTATCCGGACTAATTGTGACCGGATGTTCCGGATAATTATAAAAATATAATTTATTCGTCAAACAAACAAACTATCAAGCAGAGAGAATGTACCGCCACACTACTCTATCCTGGCAAACCTCTCTAGCTTCCTCCACATTCATGCAACGAGTCATGTCGATTCTTCCGACTTCTTACATGACCAACCTTTAAATTTTGATTAATTAGGTCATGCCATGTTTTCCTCGGTATGCCTTGACTCCGTACTCCATTTACATCATTAACGTATACTTTCTTAACCATTCTTTCTTCATCCATGCGCTCCATACGTCGAAACCAATAAAGCGATCCTTTCATGATTTTGTTCATAATACCTTCTTCCGCTCTACATTCCTTTCTTATATCAGCATTTGAGATTCTGTCGTATATCGTTCTACTTTCTACTATTCTTTAAAATTTGATTAATTTGGTCATGCCATGTTTTCCTCGTTCTGCCTTGACTCCGTACTCCATTTACATCATTAACGTATACTTTCTTAACCATTCTTTCTCCATCACATCCATGCGTTCCATATGACCAACGCAGCGATCCTTTCATAATTTTGTTCATAATACTTTCTTACACTCTACATTCCTTTCTTATATCATCACTTTAAAAAGGAACATATACACATCGGTCTAAGGGATCCTATCTCTAACCACATTTTTTCTGCTCCCGTTCTTCTTCTGCCAGTTCCATGCTTTGCTTCCGTACATAAGGTTTGGAACCAGAAATTCATTGTGAACGATCATTTTCGCTTTATACTACAAAATCAGATTTTCACATTTAAAGATATTCGTTATATTTCCGGAATGAATTGTTTTTTTTTTCATATACATAACTTATGAATATACAGGTAGAAAACAATATATTCATAAAACATATTTACTTCCACGAAAACAGACAGAGCCACACGAATACAGGTCTGTTCCGAATTCCATGTAAAATCGCATGAGGATGATTCAGAATCGAAACCGTAGTTACAACCGTTAACTGCAAATGTGTGTAAAACAAGGATTGATTGTATCTCAATAGAGACGAAAATGTAAATTGTTTTTTGGAAACAAAATATGGTGGTCGAGGCGTTTACAGGACTTATGACCTATCATTGGTTGGGTTAAGCGATCGCTTTATGTTAACAGCATTCCCCATTCCCCCCTCTTACGATCACAACGTCTGACAACTTTTTGAAAGTTGTATATATGCTACCATGTTGGACCACACTTCACATGTTTTAGTTCAATCTACACTAGCGCCATCTATTAAGAATAGGTGTTAGCATTAAGCAGAAAATCTTTATTAATGTAATGTGAAAGGCTACATTTGCTAGACAACGCCAGGAGAATACTTCTCCAATTCTTATGCTTTTTTAAACTTGGACCAGTGTAAAACAAAATTAGTGCCTTTTATACAAATTCCAAATAGGTATCGATCGAAAGTGCGGGTGGCCAATATAAAGACACTGAGGGCAATACTCTTTGAGATAGGGCGAGGAACACGGCTATCCGCGAATTCTGCAAGTTGAAATATATTGTCAGAGGGGGCAGACAAACCAGAAGACACTGGAATCCGCACGTGCAGAGGATGGATCCCTCCAGAATCCCACACATGATGCATCAGATTCCTATTGGGTACTCAAAAGATAGAAGGATAGCTGGGAGTCTCCCAACACAAAACACGTCATTGGGAAGAATTAACAGACTTCCGAGTCTCACTTCAATATGCCACAAGATCCAAGTCCAAGAGAGACCAGCCTGACAATTGTAACAGACCAATGGTCTAAAAGGAAAAGAAGATAAAATATGTACAATATCCAAGACAGAACGCTAAAATTTATTAAAATGATATCTTTATCCGATCCGTTGCAGGAACGACACTCCGAGACAGAGTCAGAACTTCTGAAATAAGAAAGATCTGCAATGTGGAAGATGTCGTGCGATGGAGAAGACTGAGAAGACGCTACTGGAGAGATCATGTGGAAAGAGCATGTTCTGAAAGGGTAATAAATATAGCCGCAAATAAAGTACCAATAGGAATTCGACCTCCAGGAAGACCACCCAAAAGATGGCGAAACAGTTAGACATCAAATCAAATCAGTTTATTAACTCAAAAGACATTACAAACAGGAAAATGTTTAAGGCATCTATTGAGTACAGGTAAAATATAATAAAAATACAACATAGTACCAGGAACGCATTAGAGATGGTTCGACATTAGAAAGACAAGAACTTTCTAAAGTCAAGAGTGTTTGTCTCCTGAACGTACCTTCACTAATATGAAAGACGTCGATCTCCGAGGAGACCACATTCAGCAGACTAATTGCTCTTCCCACCGGTGTCACCAGAGGCAGATTGGTTCTGGTGGCCGGTAGGTAAAACAATCTGTGCTGTCGCTGTCGGAGAAATCTATCAGGGACAAAAAGACCAACACCCTCTAGCACGGCCGAGTTCTCGAAATATCCCCTGATTAATTTAAAGAAATGGGTAATGAGATGCCCATCTCTTCGAAGCTGTAAAGAATTGGTTCCAAACATTCCTAACAGAAATGCCGTGGGATAGAGCCACGGATAACTACCATATTCCCTCATGTAGAGATACCTCAGACTTTTTTTCTGAACCCTCTCCAACATAAAGGAATAGCTCGCCTCGTGAGGACTCCATCACAGAACCACTTTCGAGACTGCTCCGAACCAATCCGTTGTATAGGACTCTGAACACATTAGGATCTCTGAAAACTCTTCCGGTCCGAATGATGAAGCCCAACATCCTCAGTGCAGTATCACAAATCCTCTCGATATGTGCACGAAATGTCAACCTATCTCATAGATGATTCCGAGATCCTTCATCGTAGATACGTGTGTTAATTGCTGGTTGTTCATTGTGCATCTATGATACACAGTTCTCAATGCTCTATTTGTTTTATAGCAAAAGATAGCATAGCGCACTTAGAGACATTGAAGTGCATTTTATTACTGTGACTCCCGTTAACAATATTATCAATGTCCGACATCTACATCCTAGGAACAGGCTCCGTAACGCAGTCCTAAATAAAGCAGAAGAAGAGAAGAAGATGTATTCTTAGATCGTTGGAGATAATTATGATTTTTTAAACGAAATATTGACGTAATAATAAAAATGGTTTATATACAATTTAAACGTAAATAACGGCTTTTAGAGACACGCTATATTTGCTGTCAACGACCCGTGTATGAATGCCCTAAAACGGGCGGGAGGAAATGTGGGGCAATATTGATCCGACGCCCTTGGAAAGAGGGATCGGGGTCCTATTGATCCGACTGTAGACCACCCCATTTTGGCTGGGTTTATGTAACTGTTGACTGTTGACTGAGGTTAGCGAGGCGCTGGGAACATTGATGTTCAAATTCCCCTTGAGACATTATAGGAATATTGATGTGAGGGTACCTACCTGTGGGTACCTACTCGCCTGACATAAAAAATATTTGGTGCTTTGTTCTATTTTCGAATGCGTATATTTAGTGTGTTCGTAATTTCACGCTTTATTGAACGTTCGGTACCATTTTGATATTTTCGTCGATAGACAACTGAGTCAGAAAAATATAATTTATAGTATTATACCTTCTAAGGAAATGTGTTTTTATTACTTATGCATGGAAGCGAAGCATGGAACTGGCAAAAGAAGGATGAAAGTAGAATAAATGCAGTAGAAATGAGATCTCTTAGACGAATGTGTCGATACTCTGTGTATGATAGAGTGTCGAATGAAAATATAATAAGTGAATGCGGTGCGAATGATGGTGTTATGAACAAAATAATGAAAGGATCATTGAGATGGTTTGGACATATGGAAAGAATGGTAAAAATATTATATTTTAACGATGTAAATGGAACCAGAAATAGAGGAAGACCGAGGAAAGCGTGGCACGATCAAATAAATCAAATATTGAATGTCGACCATGTCGACAATGTCGACCATGTCGAAGAAGTCAGAGAAATCGACGCGCGTGCATGACACGATGTATGAATGTTGAGGAAGCGATAGAAATATGTCAGGAAAGAAAAGTGTGGCAGTCAATTCTTTCTGCCTTCGGGTAGACGGCGTGATAGTTAGTTAGTTAGTTAGTGACAAGGTAAAAATAAATGTTATGGCTACAGATCAGATTCTCGAAAATTTGGTTTTTAATAAAATAAGTTTATCGCTTCCTTTTAGTATTTATTGCGGATCATAAAACAAATAATAAAGGAAATTAATTCAGAACGTTGACTGCAACATTAATTTTGGATACATAATAGATTTTTTTACTAAGGAAATCCGTAAGAAAGATTATTAATAAGAAACCAATGTATTCCTTTATGCGAATGTATTTACCTCGACACGTGTTAATAACATCATACCTTCGTCATCAGGCGAACGATGTTGAAAATATTACAACTGCGAAACGTGTCGAAACAAATGAACATGTAAGCTAAACAAACAGTATTCGATTCCTAAAAAGTAAAACGCTATACATACTCGTATATGAAACTGATTTTAACTGTAGTTAATAGCGGCTGTAAATGTCTTTATACTATTTATTGTTTCTTGTTATTAAATAATTAATTCGAGTGAAAACGTCTGTTTTCTAGAAGTTTTATTATAATGTATTAAAATATAATAAAGCTAATCGCTAACGCAGCAAGAACAGCATTTAACAAAATGAAGTCACTATTTTTCAATGACAATGTCAACTTAAAACTAAGACAGAGGATGTTAAGGTATTATGTGTGGTCTGTTCTGTTATATGGGTGTGAGACATGGACGTTAAAAGTAAATACAATGAACCGGTTGGAGGCATTTGAAATGTGGCTTCACCGAGGAATGTTCAGGATCCCATGGACAGACAGAGTGACGAACACAGAAGTCCTGAATCGTGCATGAGTAAATAGAGAGCTGCTGACATTGATCAAAGTCCGCAAGATTTCATATCTGGGCCACGTTCTACGAGGAGAAAAATATCGCCTGCTGCATCTAATTTTGAAGGGAAAAATATAGGGCCGCAGGGGGGCAGGGAGAAGGGAGATCTCTTGGCTGCGCAATGTGAGGGAATGGACGGGAATCGGAACTGTGGAGGAGCTATTACGGACAGCGCAGGATAGAGAAGAGTTTACCAGAGTGATCGCCAAAGTCGGGGGGACCTGACGAGGCATTTTAAGAAGAAGAAGAATGCTAATCATTATCACATTTGACAATGCCTTATACAAGCCAAACACGTCATTCACATAAAATATTATAAATCTTCTAGAAAACAGACGTTTTCATTCGTGTTAATTATCTTTATGGAATGAATCGAAAGGTTGCAACAATAATGATTACTAATTTCAACATTGAATACCTCAAACCACTTGAGTTCGAAAATTAAGAAATTAAATTTAAATTTATTTTGTATTTCCAAATATAAATACATTTAAGTCGACACTTTATAAGAATGCATCGAAATAGTAACACATGAAAAAGTACGACGCTCGTGAGGCTGAATACTTTCTAATATTTGGAGTATTTTCCTTTTAAACATTATTTCATCCATTTGAAAAATATAGATCTCTGAAGCGATCGTGTTAAGCAGTTTGATCGCTCTCAGACCAGCATCACTAGAGGCAGATTGGTTCTGCGTTTTGGAAAGCACTATGTGCTAACTCTATTGAAGATAACTATCCGAAACATAAAGATAGATACCCTCTAATATGGCTAAGTTCGAAAAGAACTGTTCTGAAGAAATGGGTAAGTGTGAACCCATCCCTCATTTCTGCAATGACAACTTGAACTTGAAACTAAGGCAGAGTATGTTGAAGTGCTATGTCTGGTCTATATTACTCTATGGCTCGGAGACTTGGACCCTGAAAGTGCACACTATGAACCGGTTGGAAGCATTCGAGATGTGGTTACACGAGAGAATGCTTTGCATACCGTGGACAGATTTCGGCAGCAATTTGGAGGTTTTGAGGAAAGCCAATAATTGTAGTAGACAACTGCAAAAGGACGTTAAGGTCCGTAAGACTTCATATCTGAGTCACATTCTGCGGGGAGATAAATACAGTTTGCTCCAACTAATACTGATGGGAAAAATTGAGGGGCAGCGTGGTCCTGGTAGAAGGCAAACGTCTTGGCTGTGCAACATAAGAGACTGCACCGGGATGAGACATGTGGGGAGCTGTTCCGGGTTGCGCAAGATAGAGAAGCCTTCGCCGGAGTGATTCCCAACGTCAGGGGGACCTGATACAGCACGCGAAGAAGTAAATACATTCCTCAAGTACTTTAAAACTTACTTCATCGACATAATGAACTTTCTCAATTCCATAGATATCCTTGAATGCATCCAGCGAAAGTAGGGGGCCCATCCAGATGGCGTAGTGCTCTGGTAGACGAGGCACGAACAAGATGGACCCAAAGGAACCGGCTCCAATAGCGAGGAAGCACCCAGGTTCACGAACTCCACTGGCCCACGTGAAGTAAGACTCCTGAAAATAAATCATATATTGAAATAAATAACTTAATAGAGCAATGTCAAGATAGAACAAAAAATATATAAATCTACATTTCACATATTAAATCATTTATTTGATCTTGAATATAAATCAAAGTGTAGTGAATTATGACGATTATGTTAAGTAAAGTATATGTGCCACAAGGCTCTGTATTAGGACCCCTTTTATTTATCATCTTTACGAATGACGTTGCCAAAATAATATAATCCTTTGGCCTCCTCTCACATTGCTATGCTGATGATCAGCAACTTTATTTTTTCTGCAACCCTGATGACACCAAACATCTTACGTCAATAACTGTCAACCGCATTAATGCCATATCCAGATGGATGGCATCAAACAAACTTAAACTAAATCCGTCCAAAACGGAAATTCTCTGGACTTCTTCCGCAAAGCGTCAACATCTTATCGATAATTCCTCAATTTCAACAGCTGACAATGATATCGTTCCCAAAAAATCCACAAAGCTTCTTGGTGTTTATCTTGACGCAAATCTGTCTCTAAAATCCCAAATTAATAACACGGTCAGCGCTAGTTTCTTCCACCTAAGACGATTAAAATCCGTCAAAATGAGTATTCCCCATGACACTTTCAAAACTCTTGTAAATTCCTTCGTTGTGTCACGACTTGATTATTGTAATGGAATTTATGCAAACATTCCAAAACAACAAGTAAACAAACTTCAATCTGCGTTCAATGCTGCAGCAAGACTCATTAAAGGCATTCCAAAAAAGTCCCATATAACACAACATCTCAAAGAACTTTACTGGCCTAAAAGTCCAGAAAGAATCCAGTATAAACTCTGCTGGACAGTCTTCAAAGCGCTACATGGAATGGCACCAAGTTATATATCTGAACTCTGTATAACGGACAGCCTAAACTCAAGGAAATCCACACTTCGCTCGGTGAACTCCTCAGCAATAGGAAGATTAGTCGCCCCAGTACAAATTTCGGGGATCGAGCGTTCGCGGTAGCCGGTCCATCAGCTTGGAACAATCTCCCTTCACACCTCAGATGCATAAATACTCCGACAGATTTCAGACTATTTATACTTTGTTCTACTATACTTTTTAACCGATCGCTTTTTAAGCGGTCACATTTAGATTTTTAGATTTAAAACACGTCTTAATGCGCCCTTGAGGTGATTACATCACAAAAACGGCGCTTTAGAAGTTAGCAGATTATTATTATTATTATTATTATGTAAACGGAACTAGAAATAGAGGAAGACCGAGGCAAACGTGGCACGCTAAAATCAATCAAATATTAAATGCTTCTGAAACAGGGGATTTGGGATCAAGCCTAGACACGACCCGATTCCTTCATCACAATAATGAGCTATTTTCTGCTAATATTGAAGATTGTAAAGTAAATTGATTTAAATCCTTAGTTTAAGTTGATTTTAAAACAAAAATAAATATAAAACAAACGAACCATCACGCCGTTTCCCCGCAGGGGTAGGCAGAGAGAATGGACCGCCACACTACTCTATCCTGGCACACCTCTCTAGCTTCCTCAACATTCATACAGCGAGTCATACACACACGTCGATTCTTCCGACTTCTAACATGACCAACATTAAAATTTTTATTAATTTGGTCATGCCATGTTTTTCTCGGTCTACCTCGACTCCGTACTCCATTAACATCATTAACGTATACTTTCTTAACCATTCTTTCTCCATCCATGCGCTCCATATTTCCGAACCAACGCAGCGATCCTTTCATAATACCTTCTTCCGCTCTACATTCCTTTCTTACTTCAGCATTTGAGATACTGTCGTATATCGTTCTACCACACATACGTCTTAGGGACCTCATCGCTTCCGCATTTATTCTGCTCTCATCCTTCTTCTGTCAGTTCCATGCTTCACTTCCATACATTAGGGTTGGGACCAGAACTCCATTGTAAATGGCCGTTTTCGCTTTCATTGATAATAAATATAATTTCTGTAAATACTCTGAACCATGTTTACAAGATATGGAAAAATGAAGAAAGATATCGGAAGAAGGGTTGGAGCTGGAAACAAAATAAACGGTTCACTCAAAGTCATTACCGCAAATAAAAATATATCGACTGAAGCAAAGATGACAGTGCACAATGGAGTTCTAGTCCCGACCCCTTATGTATGGAAGTGAAGCTTGGAGTTGGCAGAAGAAGGATGAAAGGAGGATAAATGCCGTAGAAATGAGGTCACTAAGAAGGATGTGCGGAAAAACCATGTATGATAGAACATCTAATTATGAAGTAAGAAAGGAATGTAAAGCGGATGAATGCGTGATAAATAAAATCAATAAAGGGTCACTAAGATGGTTTGGACATATGGAACGAATGGATGAGGGAAGAATGGTTAAAAAGATTATAGTCGAGGAAGGCCAAAGAAGACATGGCATGGCCAAATTAATCAACTACTGAAATTCAGCCATGTTCGAAGTAGGAACAATCGACGAGCGTGTGAATGTAGAAGAGGCGCGAGAGTTATGTCAGGATAGAACAATGTGGCGATCCATCCTCTCTGCTTACCCCTCCGCGGTAAAGGCGTGATGGTTAGTTAGTTAACTAACTAACTAACCATCACGCCGTCTCCCCGAAAGAATGGACTGCCACACTTTTCTTTCCTGACATATTTCTCTCGCTTCCTCAACATTCATACATCGTGTCATGCACGCGCGTCGATTTATCTGACTTCTCACATGGCCGACATTCAATATTTGATTTATTTGATCGTGCCACGTTTTCCTCGGTCTTCCTCTATTTCTGATTCCATTTACATCGTTAACATATAATTTTTTTACCATTCTTTCTTCATTCATTCTTTCCATATTTCCAAACCATCTTAATGATCCTTTCATTATTTTGTTCATGACACCATCATTCGCACCGCATTCACTTCTTATATTTTCATTCGGCACTCTATCATACACACATTCGTCTAAGAGATCTCATTTCTACTGCATTTATTCTACTTTCATCCTTCTTTTGCCAGTTCCATGCTTGTTTAGTTCTGTAAATACTCGTACGACAAAAATATTGAGTCTTGGCGTGTGTGGCTACCTTTAATTCTGTTAGAATTAATTTAGGATTTCGACGAGTTATTATATTAATTACAGTAGCGTAAAAATAATATTTAACATACATATTATTCTTATACAGGTCAATAATCTTTAAATAGTCGCGTGGCCATGATGTGAGGGGCGCGGGACACAATGGCATTCTCGCCCTTCTTTCTATAAGGAAACATCTGCTCTTTCTCGAAATTGCAGAATCTTAAGTACAGACAGCAGACAACCCAGCAGCTGCCGATATCGGAGCATTGTTCCATAGTAAAGAAGGTCTTTGCTGAATAATACATACACAATAACAAAACGCTTGGTTCTGTTCTATGAAACGCAAGATCATTTTCTGACACTGCGGTTGTATGAAGCGCTGGTTCGCAGTAATTTGCAGTACCTACTGCTCCACCATTTAGGACTCTAGAGAAAAAACAGTAATATTGGAACTAGAAAAGATCCAGAAACGATTTTTGAGAGATTTATACCTCAAGGAGTATAACTACTAATAATAATATAACTAACTAACTAACTAACCATCACGCCATTTCTCCGAAGGGGTAGGCAGAGAGGATCGATCGCCACAATGCTATGTCCTGGCATTACTCTCGGGCTTCCCCTACATTCATACATCGTACCATGCACGCACGTCGATTATTCCGACTTCGAATGTGACCGCCTTTTAGTAATTGATTAATTTGGTCATGTCATGTCTTCCTTGGCCTTCCTCGACTTCTTTTCCCATTCACACTACTTGTATATATATTTTTAACCATTCTATCCTCATCCATTCGTTCCATACATCTAAAACATCTTAGTGACCCTTCCTTGATTTTGTTTATCACGCATTCATCCGCCTTACATTTCTTTCTTACTTCATCGTTAGATTTTCTATCATACATTGTTATTCCGCACATTCTGCTTAGTGACCTTATTTTTACTACATTTATCCTACTTTCATCCTTCTTCTGCCAACTCCAAGCTTCACTTCCATACATTAGATTTTGATTTCACTATTTATTTTGTTTCCAGCTCCGACCCTTCTTCGATATCTTTTTCCATTCTTCCATCTCTTGTAAACATGCTTCCCTGATAAACAAATTCGGTAATTTGATTATTTAAGTTACCGAATATTAAATAAAATTAAAAAAAGGGTCACTAGGATGGTTTGGACAAATTGAACGAATGGATGAAGGAAGAACGGTTAAAAAGATATATACAAGTAGTGTGAATGGGAAAAGAAGTCAAGGAAGGCCAAGGAAGACAAGACCAAATTAATCAATTACTGATAGGCGGCCATGTTCGAAGTAGGAACAATCGACAGGCGTGCATGTCACGATGTGTGAATGTAGAAGAGGCGTGAGAATTATGCCAGGATAGAACATGTGGGGATCCATCCTCTCTGCCTACCCCTCCGGAGAAACGGCGTGATGGTTAGTTAGTTATATCTATTCACATGGTTTTATGTATTATATAAATATTTACTTCACTTTTTCTTCTTTCACCTTTTTTGCTCGAGAAAGTTTCTGGATTATTTAGAATTTTGTTCTGATTATTGTTGTATGACAGAAGTGTAGAAAACAAAAGGAGAACAAATTGGTATTATTAATAATGTGAAATTTTTAACGAATGTGAAAAAAAAATACATAAAAAGTTAAAACTTATTAATAATTACGATTGTAAAGTGAACAAAGTTTTTAACTAAAAACTAACCATCACGCCATTTCCCCGGAGGGGTAGGCAGAGAGGATGGATCACCACAATGCTCTGCTTGGCATACCTCTTGGGCTTCCTCTACATTCATACATCGTACCATGCACGCAAGTCGATTATTCCGACTTCGAATGTGACCGCCTTTTAGTAATTGATTAATTTGGTCATGTCATATTTTCCTCGGTCGTCCTCGGCTTTTTTTTCCACTCACACTGCTTGTGTTCAACTTTTTAACCATTCTACTCTCATCCATTCGTTCTACATGTCCAAACCATCTCAGGGATCCTTTTTTAATTTTATCCATGATGCAGTCATCTGCCTTACATTTCTTTCTTATTTCATCGTTCGGTAATCTATCATACAACGTTTTCCCGCACATTCTTCTTAGTTATCTCATTTCTACGGCGTTTATCCTGCTTTCATCCTTCTTTTGCCAGCTCCAAGCATCACTTCCATACATGAGGATTGGCACTAGAACTCCATTTTTTTAAACGGTAGAAAATCTTTATATCCGTGAATATTTCACGGGTTGCAATTAATATATACCTAGCATTAGTTTCTTTTATGAGTAATTTTATTAAACACGTCTTTCTCGCATGGTGTGTATGTTTATTTTTAAAGCACGCGTAAGAATCATAATGACGCAATGAAAAAAATAATAATAGAAGAAAATTAATGATATCTCTGTGGTCCATGCATTGCGAAAGTGCACATCCATAAATAATTATCTGACAAGAGAATATATGTTAATGACTGTCTCCAACTGAACAATGATAATCCCAGAATCAGGCTTTTGTGGAGACAATCTAATCTATCATCTATTTCCCAAACAATGCAATCGCTCAATACATCTTCGAATGTCTTATATGGTACAATAATTCATGCACACCTCAACACTCGTTAGATGATATGAATTAATATTTATTAAATGTTGGTCGCCCAACGCGTCATGGAAAGAGCCATGCTTGGAATAACCTTGAGGGACAGATTTAGAAACGAATAACGTGGCTCTGAGGATGGGCGGGCTGAAGTAGCGATGGGCTGGCCATGTCTGTCGGAGAACCGACGGCCGATGGGGGAGACGGTTTCTGGAGTGGCGACCGCGTACAGAATTCCGCAGAGTTGGACATCCCCCTGCCCACTGGACCGACGATCTGAAGAGGATTGCTGGACATGGATAGATGGGAGCGGCAATGGATAGGGGGCGGTGGCGTGCTTTGAGAGAGGCCTACATTCAGCAGTGGATGACAGACGGCTGATGATGAAATGTTTTAATTTTGAAATACTGTTTTAATTTTGAATTACATCAAGCCGGTGGTGACATATGCTTCTGAGCGTGGAGAAGGACTCTAAAAGAACAAATAATCTTCCGGTTTGAGAATAGGATACTGAGAATGATCCTGGGACCCAGACCCGGTGTTGCAGCGGAAACTTGGAGGTATAGGACCAACCAAGAGATCCGTATGATAACCCAGCAGCCTCTTATAACGACCACCGTGAGAACCAGTCGCCTAGCATGGATTGGACACATTTGCCTTGCCGGAGAGATCAGAACAATTAAGGTCATGGAGGGCTAGACACCGCCTAATGGATAATGTTCTGACTGATTTGGCTAGGTTGGGCAAATTGGACTGCTGAGAGCAAAAGGCGCAGGATCGAAGAGCTTGGAGAAAAATCATCAAGAGGCAAAAACTCTTCAAGAGTTGTATGGCCATAGGAAGTAAGTAAGTCATATCGAGTCTCATCCATTATTCCTCGCCTCCAACTCCTCCTGTCCTCTGCTTCGACCTTGAAACTCTTAACGATTTCGCTGCATGTCTCAACTTCATCCTCCCATCGTCGTCCAATTGGTAGTCCAGGGTGCCACTCGACCATCCTTTTTGGGGTTCGCGATGACGGCATCCTCTGTACGTGACTGTAATTATACGGATCACAATTATTTATAAATTGTCGCGAAAGCTGTTCTGTCAACATATGTCGGCATCATCAAGTGTCACAAACAACTGGCAACATTCAAGTGTTACAATAATCAGTTTTTTGTATAATAACGTCTGATGGTGCCAACATTGATAGGCAAAACAGCTATCGCGAGAATCTCATAAAAAAAATATGTTTCAATCCTAGAGATTGGTTTAAGTCTATTAATATTAACATCTTTGCTGGTTCTTTGTATGCCACTAAGGCTTTTTAATGTGGTAGTATTCCGCTGCTTTCCACATTCAGAATAAAGAAATTGTGAAATTAATAAAAATAGTATTTCGAAATCAAAATATGTAATAATTTTTGAAGTATCATAGTGTTTCGGCCGAAAAAATGGTTCATCTAATGCAACGGAAACGAGAGAAGTATGTTAGGAAAGAACAGTGTTCATTATTTCTGTCTGTCCCTTTGGGGAGACGGCGTGATGGTTAGTTAGTTACAAAACCAAGTTAAATTCATTGTGCGATATGCAATGAGTTGTTCCAATCATAAACAAGATCAGAGGTGACAGTTTCTATAAATAACAATGAATATAGCCACATATGTATTTCGTTAACTGTGGATAAACAAAAAACAACGGCAGCCACAATAGTTTTTACGAAATCAAAATATTATTGCGACGAAACTGCGCCGTAAGGACACACGTGTTTATATGTCTCCCGGGCAGATATAAAAATGAAAACATCAGTTTGTTGCCCCATGCCGAGAATGCAAAGTTGAACAAAAATAAAACCGATTGAGTCGGACCTTCTTCTTAGTTTAGGTCGTATGACCTGTTTGTGACGGTGAGTTGTCCTGGGATGATGATGTCCAGCCATTTCTACATCTTTTTGGCGGCCTTCCTGGTAGTCTCTTACTGCTTGGGTTTTCATTTTTAACATTTTTTTGCAATGCTTGTATTCTCCATGCGGTCCACGTGGTCTCTCCAAAAGCGCCTTCTGCTTCTTCCCCATCTTACTATGTCCTCAACACCACAGACAGACTTTATCGTTTCATTTCTGATCCAATCTCTGAGGGTTTTGCCTGCGATGGAGCGTAGGGTTCGCATTTCTGCTACTCTAAGAAGGTTCTTAACTAAGAAGTCGGACCATTTCAATTAAATATGTCTTACTCTAAGAAGTCGGACCATTTCAATTAAATATGTCAGCAAGATTTGCAGAGACGCAAACAATATTTTTTATTAGAAATTACAATAGACAAACCAACAACCCACCAAATCACCTTTCCAACAATGTTCCCGTCAGACGTAATAGGAATGAATCAAGAGCTGAACCTCTGTAAGCCAGAAGATCCAAGTCCAAATATAAAAGGCGATATAAAAACTGATATCAAACAACACTCAAAACATGTAACCTGACTATAGAAAATCAACCCATGGAACAGGTCAGGACCTTCAAGTATCTAGGCATAGACCTGGTGGGGGGAGCTGATCTGCGGGAAGAAATACAAGTCCAAGTAAACAAGGCAGCTGCAATCACTGGGGCTCTAAAATCCACAATATGGAAAAACAAAGACATGGCCATTAAGAGTAAGATGAGGATCTATAAAGCATGCGTAAGACCAATTATAACGTATGGTCGAATCGAAGCAAGGGCAGACACAGTAAGGACCAAACAAGTTTTGAGGACTTCCGAAATGAAGACACTGAGGACGATAACAGGCAAGACACTGAGAGATCGCGTGAGAAACACCAGAATAAGAGAGATTTGTGAGGTTGAGGATGTTATAAGATGGAGCAGACAGCGAAAATGGGACTGGTACGGTCATGTTCAAAGAATGGAAACCACCAAACTCCCCTATATTGCATTGCGTAATCAGCCTCATGGGACTCGTCCTCGTGGAAGACCTCCTAAAAGATGGAAGGACAACTGGGAATCTACCTCACAAGAGGAGCAATACTCTGGAGAACAGATCACAAAGGTCTACAACAAGGAAGAAGAAACATGACCGTGGTTAAATACTAAGTGTTTTATTATTGTATTTTATATATCTATAAATTTAGAATATATTTTAATTCATAAAAAATTCGGCATTTATTATTAAACGAGTATATATTTTTAGACGAGGAAGTTATTACATACGCAAGTCACGTTAGATACGCGAGTAATATAATATTAGAATGAAAAAGTGTCTTATGATCAGATATGCTCGTGACGTGCTCCTTCCTAATAATATTATCAATGACAAATTCACTCGATAATTAGAATTGCAATCACTTATTCGAATTCAGCTCGCCCAATAGTATTTATGGAACATAGTGAGGTAATATTCGGTATGTATTGTATTGTATTGTATTATACATATTATACATATTATACATCTACCCACAGATCTTTAAAATTTCTTTCGCCTGCCATGCACTTGCAGCGCGAACATTTATTTGTAGGCGTAAACGATGTATACACACAAGGAATAGTATCTAGTTGCTTTAAACCGCAGGTTCACAAACTGTTCTAATGTGTAAAGGCAACAAGCCGTAACTTAAGTTGCGGCTGTTTGGTGTAACACGGCTCAAAGCATTCTTATAACTGGCTTCTATCATATTATACAATCACAGATTTTTCTCTATCTCTTTCCTTTACTGAGATATTCACTATCCCAATAGCCGCATAATTGTATTAATTTGATACATGTTTTGGCAAAAAGCATCATTTTAAGTTGCTGCTTTTTACCACGGCACAGCCAAAACTTGCGGCCTTTTGCTGCGACACAATATGTATCCTGGCAAATGACAGCAACTTAAATTGCGGCCCATTACCAAATTATTTGTGCGACGGTCTAGCTAATATGTGGCGGCAATTTTCTTTAATAATATGAAGCTTACTATACTTTTATGGCAAAAACAAGTCTTTATCATTTCTAAAAACTGTATTCTTACTTTTAAAACTTAGTTTGCATAAGAAAACTTATTTTAAATGATAAAATATAGCAAAAACGGAAATAAAACTATAAACCCGTTTATCTCAAATCTACTATTTACTTACATTACTTGCGGCTTTGCCTTTGCACATTTGCGTTTTGTCCCTACACCCCTTGACGATTTTTTTCTGTTTATTGTAAACCCTCTGCTTTCCTAATATTGTTTTTTTTTACAAACTTATCAATTCATTATTGATTTTGAAACAGAACTTGTTTACAAGTTACACGTTCTGCGATCACAAAGCAAATAACATTACCTTCTTACACCATTTTATGCGGGAGAGCACAATGGTGTTCTTGTGGTAACCCTTATGTATATATAAATATGGAAGTGAATCATGAAACTGGCAAAAGAAGGAAGAGAGTAGAGAGAGAGGAAGAGAGAACTCATTCATAATAGTTTTTGGTTGGTCATAACGGATTTGGACATTTTCAGTGTCAGTGAGGCAGTATTCATAAAAAAAATATTACAAATTCTGGAAAGAGTACTGCCTCCCTGACGTCTAAATACTTGGGTTCCTTCTGATATGTATGATTTTTTGGTTTCATGTTGTTTTATCTTATCTTTGTAACACCGTTTTGTGTCCAAATGAGTCGCTAAAATGTTTTTCGTTTGTTATGTTTCATTTGTGTATCATGTATAAATAAATAAATAAATAGTGTCGGGCAAATAACTCATGTCATAAATAGTGGGGTATCATTAATGAGAGTCCTCTCACGATACTCCCATATTAAATCGAATGAATAAATATTTTTAAAAAGGCGTTAGATTTTTTTCTTGTAAATGGGGCGGTGGTCTTGAAAAGGTTGGGAATCTGCGGCGTAAACGATTTATACACACGTGAAATAGTATCTTGTATATTCACTCAAAAGTCTGGCGCGTGGGATCGGTCTCCCAGATCCCGGGTCGCCTGCGCTGTATCAAACTGCATGTTATTACTTACAAACCTGTCTACATAAATACATCGTCAGCTTTTTCTTCACGTGGGGCTGAGCCTGCGAATGTTTCGGCTATGCGATTATCTCCGCCGGGCTAATTATACTACCGACCGGAAAACTCGACCTGCGAAACGACATTCTGGCATCCATGTGCTCCTAACTGACGAGTTAAACTAAAAGACGATCTTTACATGACGAATAAATGTTCATGCCAGCGGCTTCGCTTGTTTCAATCCAAGGGATTGGTTTGCAGCAAAGTGTAACGTTTTGCTGGTCCTGGGGATGCTGTAGTTGTTATGTACCTGCTGGAACGCAGCAACAAAATTGTAATTAAGCATATTTTTATCTGGTGTGGACTTCCTGTCCATCTATCGAAAAACAATATTATGTAAACATGCTGTGAATCTGAACTTTGAAAGCTCAACGGAACTTATGCACTTTGAATGCAGCAAAGTCCAGGATATTATCTTCATGTTCATTGATAACTCCTGCTTATGCTCGTAAATAGGGCATTTGCTGTATTTGTCACACACATTAATTTTGGACACGAAGCTTGTAACACTCAATAAATCATCGAGATCCAGTCGATCTTGCATTTTCATTTCGGAATAACCGTAACATAGTCCTATACCCTGTAGTCTTGGAGTCCTGGACCCTCAAAGTGAACACAATAGACCGTATAAAAGCATTTGAAATGTGGCTCCATCGTAGAATGTGGCTGATCCCGTGGACTGACATGGACACCAACAATGAGGTACTAAATAGAGCCAGAGTAGGAAGAGAATCGTTGTCTAATATAAAATATAGAAAGATGACATATTTGGGACACATTCTCCGCAATACGGTCTGCATCAGTGGCGGTACTCCCATAGAAGCCTAGAAGCCCGGCTTGCGTAAGAAATTTTGAATAAAAACCCCCAAATCTAAGTTATCATAAACCAACAACCCACCAAATCAACTTCCAACAATGTTCCCATCAGACGTAAGAGGAATAGCCACAAGAGCTGAACCTCTGTAAGCCAGAAGAGGTTTTGATTCAAAATTTCTTACGCAAGCCGGGCTTCTGGGCTTTGACATGTCACTTTGAGAAGAAGAAGGTTATTTGAACCCAATTACTGTAAACGACTTTTTGCTATTGATTCTCAATAAGATTTTTTTTTTAAATACGATTTATATTTTAAATATAAAATATTATTTAAAAATATTTTTTAATTTTCTATTCATAAAAAATAAAATAAACAGTGTCTGTTTTTTTGTAAACACACTGTCACTGACTCTATTTCAAACAATTTCCCTGAAATGAATGGACTCTAGGTGGGAATGTAGAGTGTAGGGTGCAGCAAGAATATGTATGAAATTCAAATATTCCATTCAAATACTAGTGGACTGTGGGTCCAGCTGTGAATCTGAACCATCCAACGACCCATTCAAACACATACAAAAAATATATCAAAATCGGTCCAGCCGTTTTGGAGGAGTTCAGTGACATACACACGTACATAAGAATTATGTATATAAAGATTACTAGATTTTTCGGTTTGTAACTAAATTGCTACACCATGCAATGAAAGGTTAACCCCTTACCGCATACTGGCTCATATATGATCCAAAATAATCTTTCGCCATAAAAAACAACAAAATAATAAAAAAATGTCTTGCTTCTAGCAATAATACTAAAGTTTTATCTATGATCCGCGTTACTAGTTGTCAAACTTCTTGCTAGATGTCTCTGGTTGGACTAGATGTGCGTTCGACTGTTTCCAACTATCGGTTTATGATTTTCTGTACAAACGTGATATTCAAAAGTGTTATTTTGTTTGTTTGTAAAACGCTATAAATAATTATATTACACTGGTTTACTATTATTTTCATTAGGTCAGTAATAAAATGATCACATTTATATAAAATTATGGATAATATTGTGTAAAATCAAGGGATAAAGAGGGGAAGACCTAGAAATATTTTTTTATATTTTATATAGGAAAAAATATTTTTTTTGAAATATAAAAAAATACGTGTCTTTTTTTTATCTTTTACACATCATTTATTTTTTTTACAAATTTAAAAAAATCATGCAGTAAGGGGTTATAACTAGTGCGAATACGCGATGTTTGACCACAGCAGCGTTTTGTATTTCGAACTAGCGTTGTTTTTATTTATATCGTTCAGCCTGCTTAGCTTCAGTTTAAGACGTCTTTGACGCGTTCGAACAAAGAGAATGTTGTCCACAAATAATACGTCATGACGTCTGCAGAATAGCTGAAAGCTTAGAATAAGATCCCGCGTCTAGCCTGCGGCGTCTTCTAGCAGCTTCTAGCGTCGCATTTCAATTTTCGTTTTTGGCGCCGACACTAGAAACACAACTCCGCAATGTTGATATTCGAGTACAACTGTATTATATTGACTATATGATATGATACTTGTTTTGTTCCGAGAATTTCGACATCAAATATTATTATATTTTCTATTATATAGTACATCTGTTACGAAGGAAAGTGTAAATATTGCATCTAGACTGCCACTCGCGTGAAATAGTATAGTAATAATTATAGTCTGCAACATTATAGTGTAGCCGCTATGATCTGAGTCTTGGGGCCATAAATCATTTCCCTATGTCTATCTCGCTTGCACTTACGGGCCTTATGTAGCGGTTTAGGGATGGGCGTAACAATAAAATAAATATATCGATAAGTAACGTTTATTATCGTATCTTGTTCATAAATTTTAACGAGTTAACAAAGTTTTGATATTAAACTTTATTTACTGGTTTTATGTGCGTTTAAATTCATATGAAATTTGTGACTTCCAGATACTAAATTAAATACCAGTATAAACCAAAAAATTGTTAAATTTTAAAAATTGTATACCGTATGTCTATAAACACAGAAAGAAAGTTAAGTATTAGAAACAAAGTAGATCATATTGTGGCCCTTAAAAGTCCACTATCGCTCTACTCACACCACAAATAAACGCGGCCATTTCACGTGGTTTGTTGAAATTAAGAGAAACCATTTTATTCGGATCACTTTTCAATTCATTGACAAACAGGAATACGTTGTGAATCACTGTTCGAGTTTGAGGGCTAATATCGCCATGTAACTTCTTCAAATCAACGTTAGAAAATAAAATATCCATAGTGCGCAACGAGTGGTGACACACGAATATATTTATTTAATTGCTGTAAACACATCTATAGCAAAAAACACGCACTGCAATTGCATTTGGTAAAGACCAATCATTAGTGACTCATCGTACATATCATAACGTGCAGATCATTATAGTCGATTGTATCGTATATCGATCGATGAAAAAACGGTCCCGGCGCGCTTCCCATCCTTATCTCTATTGACATTTATGGCCTCAAGACTCAGTTCTAAACGGCTCTAGTATAGCGTGAATGGTTAAAATCTGGAACAAGTAGATGAGTTTAAGTATTTTTTTAACTATTCCACATCTATTTTCACCTAAACAATCTTAACACTTCATTAATCGCACATGCAATCATTCACATTGTCAAATACCAATATACGCCATTGTTACTAATTCTAAGAAATTAGAGAGCTCGAAACAGTATATGAACATCGATGTTCAAATTTTCGGCGAGTTTCTCCCTTGCTCTCTAAGAGGAAGGTTGGCATTGAGGAAAGACAGGTCTATATCACTTAATGAGTAATGTTAGCGTCTTTGCCCGATGACAGCCCACCGTTACCACACTCCTTTGGTACATCAGAATACTGCGACTCCAGATCTATTATTCCTTGTACTACTCCAACTTCATCTCTTTGACCGACTAACCACGATCTAAATTATTACCATCTTCCATATAAATAATGACCCTTTACCACCAAGTTATCCATCATCATTCAGTCCTCTACCCCTCCCGCAATCAATGCGAACAAAAAATCCTCCCGATAGCCCACTACGTATTCCGCCAAACAAAATGGCCTCACACAGGATGCTATCTCCTACCACAACTCCGTCCAGGCACTGCTCCTCTTATCTTCCCCTCGGGAACAGACATTTTTTATAAATGCAATCCCAACCCTAACTGGTCTTCCATTCCTTGACAATAATGTAAGACTTTATCATAAACCCTAAATCCCCCCTCCGGGCCATACATTTAGCCCCATCATAAAACAACTACCAAATCGCATTCCAACAATGTTTCCTACAGACGTAAGAAGAATAGCCATTAGAGCTGAAACTCTGTAAGCCAGAAGATCCAAGTCCAAGTTCAAGGATATTTAGGTAGTATGTTTACAAAGGATGTATTCCATGTACCAGGTTCCCAACATCTCCACGCACATAAAGCTATAAAGATTGAGATGGGCCGGACATGTCCAGAGGATGCCAAACTCACGGGTTCCCAAACGCATTATGACTGGACACCCGGGTGGAAGTAGAAGGGTGGGAAGACCAAGGCTGAGGTGGGAGGAAGAAGTAAAGAGGGATGAAGCACAATTTCTTCAGGTGCTGAACTGGAGGACGACTGCTGAGGACAGGTACTGCTGGAGGCGAAAGTTGACAGAGGCCAAGGCTCGATATGGGCTGTAGCGCCATCGGAAGAAAAAGAAAAAGAAGAAAAGGAAGAAAAAGGATATTGAAAGAAGAGTTGGGGTAGGCAACAAAGTGAATAGTGCGCTTAAAGTTGTCATCGCAAACAATAGCCTATCACAAAAAGCTAAAATGACAGTGCACAATGGTGTTCTTGTATCAACCCTTATTCATTGTGTTATGTACCCACTAGAAAGCAGGCCCAAAAAATGTAATTAAGCATCTCTTTATCTGGTGTGGACTTCCTGTTCCCCCTAATCTATCGAAAAACAATATTATGTAAACATGCTGTGAATATGGACTTTGAAAGCTCAACGGAACTTATGCACTTTGAATACAGCAAGGTCCAGGATATTATCTTAATGTTTCTTGATAACTCCTGCTTATAAATAGGGAATTTGCTGTATTTGTCACACACATTAATTTTGGAAACAAAGCTTGTAACACACATATTGTATATTTATATAATAAATCATCGAGATCCAGTCGATCGTGCATTTTCATTTTGGAAGACCGTAACATTAAAAATTTGGTGTCAGAAGTGCGATATCGGTTTCATCTCAACTAGCTGGTTAAGCCGCAATTATTAAGTTGACCGATTAAAAAGAATCTCGATCTTCGAAATCACGAATCAAAGAAGAGTTGCAGTATAATAACTCCAAGAGTATCCATCTATACCGGTTCAGGACCGAAAACAGAAGGAAGCTACCCCTGGAAATCTACAACTTGTCAACTCACTGGACCCTGTGGACCTGCAGAAGAAGACGGAAGACCCTTTCGAGGAAATCTCCATTGGACCTACAGAAGAGGACTTGAGGCTGCAGATTCCCATCCATCCGGCTGGACCTGCATGCAGATTCAAGTAGAAGGAAGAACTCTCGTAGACGTTCCCCCTCCACCACAGATGATGAACTTCATTATTTTATACTATATGTGAGTTATATTGTTTTGAATCCATTATTAATTGTCATCCACTTTTTTTTTAAATCGTTTATCTATATTTTTATTTGCAATTTTTAAACATGGCAGTCGAAAATGAAATTTCGTTACAATTTTTAAGTAAATTCATAAGTACATTTAACGGTGATCCTTGTGATCTTAGCTCATTTATAAAAAAATGTGATTATGCAATGAATTTAGCTTCAAAATTACAAAAAGATATAATTTTTAAATTTATTCAATCACAAGTGACTGGTAAAGCTGATTTAATTACTTCTTGTAGAAGTTTACGCACATGGGACGATTATAAACAATTTCTTGAAGAAAATTTTTGTGAAACTAAAAGTTTTGCACAGTATCTTTTAGAATTACAGTCTTGCAGACAATTAAATAGTGAATCTGTTATTAACTTCACGCAACGGATAGAAAAATGTTATTCCAATTTGTTGAGAACTACGCGATCTGAAACATCGAACAGTGCAGAAATAATCGGAAAAATAGCTATGATTAAAGATATGGCATTGCAAGCGTTTTTATTGGGTGTTTTACCGCAATACAGTATAATTCTAAGGGCTAGAAACCCTAAGAATTTTGAAGAAGCATCTGCATTCGCAGTAAGCGAAGAAAACATTTTTAATTTATCGTCACAGCAACGTAATAATAATAGTAATAATAAGCTCTGTTTTACGTGTAATAAAAAAGGACATGTTTCTGCTAACTGTTATCATAATAAGGATAAACGTATTAATCAAGTAAATTCACAATATGATAAAAAATCTAACCAATTTAATAATACGGGGAATCATAATAATAAAGCGTATCAAAGTAATCAAGTTTCTAATAATAAAAATAATTATTATAAAAATAATGATATATTAACATGTTTTTTTTGTAAAAAACCGGGACGTTTTAAAAAGGATTGTTTAAAATATAAAAAATTAATTGAAAATAAGAACACGGGAAATTTAAACTGTCAAAATTCTTCGTTGTTTGCCGAAACGAAGAATTAGAACTCCCTTCAGGCAAAATATTGAATAATTCTAATGGCGTGACGCCATACGTACAAATTTATTTAAAAGAAAGTAAAAATAAAATTGTTAAACTGTTAATCGACACTGGCGCGGATATATCTGTGATAAATCCTATGGTGTTAGATGGAAATATGAAGTATAACGAAAACGAAACGTGCAACATTCAAGGAATAAATTCGGAAAAATCAGTTCAGACTTTAGGAACGGTTATATTAAATATGAAATTTAATGAAAAATGTTTACCACATAAGATGCATTTGTTGCCTCGTGCGACAAATATCCATCACGATGGACTTATTGGTAGCGATTTTTTGAGACTCGTGAATGCGAAAATAAATTACGGTAATAATACGTTATGTATTGGAAATATTTCTGTACCGATTTATTTTGATATGAAGTATTCAAAGGAAGAAAAAGGAAATTCTAAATTAGTTGCTATTGCTAACGCTCGTACAGAGACATTAGTGGAATTTAAAGTTCTAAATCCGGAGATTGGAGAAGGACTTGTGCCTGAGATAGAAATATTCGAAGGTGTTTATTTATGTAAAAGCATAACAAAAGTGAATGCAAATAATAAAGCGATTACGTCTATTTTAAATACGACGGAAAGACCAGTAAAAATTACGGAAATGAATTTATATTTAGAAGAATTTAATGAATCAGAAAGTAAAATGTTAGGAAATATTAACGAGACAAAAGATAAGTTAAAAAATAAAAATGTGTATTTGACGAATACGAGTAAAACAAATGATAGAAATGATTTGTTACGGAAATCTATAAGAACTGAACATTTGAATGAAGAAGAAGCACATTCTCTCATTTCAATATGCGAGGATTTTAATGGTATATTCTATTTAGAAGGAGATAAACTTAGCCACACGGAGTCAGTTAGTCACGAGATAAGGACTACGAGTCAAAATCCAGTTCATGTCAAATCATATAGATACCCGGAGGTACATAAAAAAGAAGTCAAAGAGCAAACAGATAAAATGTTAGACCAAGGGATAATAAAACACTCTAGCTCACCATGGTCTTCGCCCTTATGGGTAGTTCCTAAAAAGAAGGATGCTTCTGGAAAGGTCAAGTTCAGAATAGTTATCGATTATAGAAAGTTAAACGATATTACGGTTGGCGATGCGTACAACTTGCCTAATATTACAGAAATTTTAGACCAATTAGGACATTCAAAGTATTTTACAACTTTAGATTTGGCTTCAGGTTTTCATCAGATACCTATGAAACCAGAAGATGCGGATAAAACAGCATTTTCTACACCGACGGGACACTATCAATTTTCAAGGATGCCATTCGGGTTAAAAAATTCACCTAGTACGTTCCAACGGTTAATGAACAATGTTTTATCAGGAGTTCAAGGACTAAGATGTTTTGCTTATCTAGACGATATTGTTATATATGCCGACACGATAGAAACTCATGAAATAAGACTTAAAGAAATTTTCAATAAATTAAAAATGCATAACTTGAAATTGCAACCAGACAAATGTGAATTTATGCGTCGCGAAGTAGCATATTTAGGACATGTTATTTCAGAACAAGGAGTTAAAGCAAATCCGGAAAAAAATAAAGTTATTGAAAATTACCCAGTTCCAAAAACAACCAAAGACATTAAAAGTTTCTTAGGGCTTGTAGGATTTTATAGACGTTTTATTAAAGATTTTAGTAAACATTCACAACCCTTAACGCAGTTGTTAAAAAAGGATATTCCCTTTATTTGGACTGAGAAACAACAAGAATCATTTGATATATTAAGAAATCACTTAACGTGTGAACCAATTTTACAGTACCCTGATTTTAGCAAACGGTTTAACGTAACGACTGATGCAAGTAATTTTGCTATTGGAGCAGTATTGTCTCAAGGTCCGATTTCAAAGGATTTACCTATAGCATTTGCATCAAGAACATTGAATAAAGCTGAATCAAATTATTCAACTACAGAACGCGAACTTTTAGCTATCATTTATGCAGTCAAACATTTCAGACCTTATCTTTACGGAGTGAAATTTAATATAATCACTGACCACAGACCATTAACTTGGCTGTTTAATTGTAAAGATCCAGGATCACGACTAATTCGTTGGAGATTAAAACTAGAAGAGTATGATTATGATATTATATATAAACCAGGTAGATTAAATTCTAATGCAGACGCATTATCAAGAATCGATCATAATCAAATATTACAATTTAAAATTAGTCCACAAAGCAACTCGTATGAAGAATTTATTAAATACCATTATACTAATAAGGACGTTATCGATAATGAAAATATATTCGAAACGGATGAAAGTCTATTAAAAAGAAAAGATAATATATGTAATGTTATTTCTAACGATAAGGAAATGTCTGAGCGAATAGCCTCAGAAGTAAGAAATAGAATCAATAATTACGATGAAATAAATAAAAGCAAAACGTGTATAGAAGATATTCTATCTTCGGAATTAGACAACGGATTCAAAGTTTATCACTTAATTATAAAAGAACACTTTTGGGATAAACCTACGTATATAAACATATTCTATTCTTTCATGAAACTAAAAAATGTATTAACTTCACAAAAAGTAGAATCAATCTCCATTCCAAAGTTTGATAACGGAATGAATAATATAAATTGGAATAAGGTAAAGTCAATACTACACTTTGTTTTTGCTAACTCGGATATTAAAATTACTATTTGTAATAATAAGATAATTAATCCAGATTCCGAACTTATACCGGAATTAATTAAAGAAAATCATGATTCTCCCCATGCAGGACATTCAGGTTTTCATAGAACTTATAATAGATTGAAAGAAAGATTTTATTGGAAAAATATGAAGAATGATATAAAAAAATATATAAAGCAATGTGAATCGTGTCAAAGAAACAAAATTTCTCGTAAACGTAATATTATGCCTATGGAAATAACTAGTACCGCAGAAAAACCCTTTTCGAAAATTGCGATGGATATAGTCGGTCCACTAACGTTATCCGAAAATGGAAACAAATACATTTTAACATTACAGGACGACTTAACGAAATTTTCCCAAGCATTCGCAATACCGAATCATGAAGCAATAACTATTGCTAATCAATTAGTCAACAATTTTATATGCAATTTTGGAATACCTAGTCAGGTTCTCACAGATCAAGGAAAGGATTTTACATCTAAAATTTTAAAGGAAGTAGCAAAATTATTTAAGTTTAAGCAGATCACGACGACAGCTTTTCACCCTGAATCAAATGGTGGGTTGGAGAGGAGTCATGCGACTCTGGCTGACTATTTAAAACACTATATTTCAGAAAAACAAACAGACTGGGATGAATGGATAAAATTAGCTATGTTCTCATATAATACAACGCCACACAGTAGTACTAAATACACCCCATACGAACTAGTATTCGGAGTAAAACCAGAACTTCCAACGTCGCTAACACAGAAACCAGAATTTAAGTACACTTATGATAACTATGTTGATAATCTAAAATTAAAATTAAATAAATCACATGAAATTGCGCGTGAACATATAATTAAAAATAAAATGAAATCGAAAGAAATTTTTGATAAAAAGGTACGAAGAAACGAAAAATTCCAAGTAAACGATTTAGTTTATTTAAAAAACGAATCAATAAAAAGTAATCATTCAAGAAAACTCTCACCTAACTATCAAGGACCGTATAAAATAATTAAAGTAAATTCGAATGTAAACTGTACAATAATGATAAAAAATAAAAAGGTTAAAGTACATTGTAACAGATTAAAAAAGGCGAATTTTGCAGATTGATGTAGATCGAATTTTGTTAAGGATTTAATTGTATACCGATTACGTCATCAGCAGGAATTTACTAAGAACAGATGAATAAAGTTAAATTCACAGAGAATTATTGAAATTTAATTAAGAACATAGATATACAATAGAAGTTATTGATAGCAAGTAAGAATGAAAATTTTTAATAGTAAACATTATTGTTTAATGGTTTTATTTGAAGAAGTTAGAATTAATTAAAATTATATGCGAAAACTAAGGATTTGTGTAAAAGCAGTAATAACCATGATAATTATAATAATATTTAAATTTATGAACCAACTCTGAATATTTTGTCACAGTTAATCGTAGTATCTAATCAATGAGATAAAATGTTTAAAAAAACTCTAGGCGAACAGAAAATTAGAAACACATGAGGTTTTAGGACATACGTTCAAAGGTCTTTTTGGAAATTTAGATGATAACGAAGGACATGTGTACAATGACGCTACTAATAAATTAAATTCTGAGGATAAAGAATTTTGAACTGTTAAAATGAACAAATTCAAGTTTCAAAGATAACAACGACCAATGTTAAGGATATCTTAATTAGTTTAGATAAGAATAAACAAATATTCGACAAAATTTTGAAAGGTTGAAATTATATTATTTGAAAGTAAATATAAATTATGTTTAATTTAGAATTAAAACAAGATATTGAAAGGAACTAATGGATTTTATGTTTTTGTAAACGACTTATACATAATTACATAATTTGAATAATTTGTAACATTTGATGATAAAGTAATTGTCAAGACTGATAATAAATTGTATAACTAGTACAGTAGACCAATTTGTGAAATATATTCGTTAATTGAACTTTATCATTTCCCTTGTAATTGTGAATTATAAATAACTTCAATGAAATTAGATGTTTAGCTAGAAAATTAAAAATTGTAATAGCTAATAATCAGACAAAATAAATGAAAAGATTCATTCAATCAAAAATGTTATAAATAATTGTAAGCAACCATTACTTTTCTTGCATTGTATAATGTTGTCAATTCTGATATTTGTTAATTATAAGTAACATAATGTAAGAAATATTGAACAAAAGTTTAAGAAATGATGATTTAAGCCAATGTACTCGTATGTGTATACCAGCCATAATGAATAGTTTAATATGTAAATCGAATGTAACTAGACAAAACGATATATAAATAAATGATGACCAATCTCTTGAAGAGACATCACCAAGGAGAAGTGCAAGACTCTGAAACGATATGAGATAAAAGCAAAAGGCCATTATCTCATCTTGTTGAGGGAGGTGTTATGTACCCGCTAGAAAGCAGGCCCAAAAAATGTAATTAAGCATCTCTTTATCTGGTGTGGACTTCCTGTTCCCCCTAATCTATCGAAAAACAATATTCTGTAAACATGCTGTGAATATGGACTTTGAAAGCTCAACGGAACTTATGCACTTTGAATGCAGCAAGGTCCAGGATATTATCTTAATGTTTCTTGATAACTCCTGCTTATAAATAGGGAATTTGCTGTATTTGTCACACACATTAATTTTGGAAACAAAGCTTGTAACACACATATTGTATATTTATATAATAAATCATCGAGATCCAGTCGATCGTGCATTTTCATTTTGGAAGACCGTAACAATTGAAGTGAAGCATGGCAAAAGAAGGGTAAAAGTAGAATGGAGTAGAAATAAGATATCTTAGATGGACGAAATGTTCCCGTTACATCTCCCCTCTAATTAATCCTAATTAAACCCCCTTCACTTTGTACATAACTCCACCCCTACCTGTTTTATTTTATTGTTAAAATCGTGTACATTAATAAAGGTTATGTTATAACGAAACATCTGTGTTAAGTGAAATAAAGTGTTGTAATACCAATTCAAATTATTCAAATATCGATCCACAACACAAAGTTAAGGCGTATACTCGTATATTGTGGAAGAAATTGAATATAGGACATTTGAAGACATCTTTTATTCAAATTGAGTATCTTTTGTTACCTGAGTGTTAAAACTGTTACTTACAAAGCCAGCATTATCGTAACCGTTTCTAAAACGGAATCTTTGTAAACATTGAACGGCTTTTTCACAGTGATTGCGTATTGATTCGCATAATTTACGAGTGCCACGATCATGCCAATTCGGCCAAATTTACACGTCAGTGTTCTAAAAGCCTTGGAGTAATAACCTCATTTGAAAAACGAGAAACATATTGCGTATGAGACTTTTACCAACATAGTTCGTTTATTTATATTTTCGTATTATTATTTGATTATAATTATTATCCAGTTAATTAAATCTATCAGACCTAATCGATATAAATCTATTTAAATAAAAGACACTGTTCGTGGCTATAGGACCGATAAACTCGACAAATACTGAACCGAATGGGACGAATTTTTCTGTGTTTGTTAATATTACTTCGGCGAAGGTTTAAAAAAATAATTTGATACAAACCGAACTAAAATGTACTTTTAGAATGTATTAATTATATATTAATGAATTCTTAGCGTGGTAGGTAAATAAATCTTTAAACGCCATGACGTTACAGTCTATTTTGGGTTAAATTAATTTTGTGCTTAATTGTGTGTAATATAAGTCACCGAAAGATGGCGCTCGAATCGGCGCATAAAATGTGAATAAGTTAATTATTTTACTTTGTAGTTTCAAAGTGTTTTTTGATGCAATTAAGAGCATATATACACAAGCACTCAAAATCAACCCTCCGGGCCACACGAATCAATAATCCACCAAATCACCTTTCCAACAATATTTCTGTAGTTGTAATATGGTTCGGTTGTGTAAATTAAAATCATCTGTTAGTAAACAGTTATTTATATTTGGTAAACAGACGTAAATGTATAAGCAATAGCTAGGAGCGCGAGCGTGCGTGTGAAGGACGTGGTAGCAAGACCAGGAGCAAAGACGGGGTCCTTGTCTCCAGGAGGCGCTATGCTGTTGCCAGCATACTAGCGCTATAGGTTAGCTGGGTGTATGGGATAAATCCTCCCATTCCCACATTCCCATCAGACGTAAGAGAAAAAGCCACACTTGGACTTAGAGCTTCTGGCTTACAGAGATTCAGCTCTAATGGTTATTCTTTTTACGTCTGTAGGAAACATTGTTGGAATGTGATTTGGTAGTTGTTTTATGATGGCGCTAAATGTATGGCCCGGAGTGTCCCTCCGAAAGAGGGCGAGAGGGATTTAAGGTTTATGATAAAGTCTTACATTATTGTCAAAGAATGGAAGACCAGTTAGGGTTGGGATTGTATTTATAAAAAAAGTCTGGAAGATAAGAGGAGCAGTGCCTGGATGGAGTTGT
>JAHDVF020000641.1:0-47077 GCA_022606425.2 Lepidostoma basale | reverse complement strand
AATCCCATATAACACAACATCTCAAAGAACTTCACTGGCTTAAGAGTCCAGAAAGAATCCAGTATAAACTCTGCTGGATAGTCTTAAAAGCGCTACATGGAATGGCTCCAAATTATATATCCGAACTCTGTATAACGGACAGCCTTAATATAAGGAAATCCACACTTCGCTCGGCGAACTCCTCGGCAATAGGAAGATTAGTTGAGTCAAAGCGTTGCCTTAGTGCAAATTTCGGGGATTGGGCGTTTGCGATAGCCGGTCCATTAGCTTGGAACAATCTTCTTTCACGCCTCAGATGTATAAATGATCCGATAGTCTTCAGATCTAAGCTGAAAACCCACCTTTTTCATATTTCATACCCAATTTAAAACTGGCTTTTTTTTCTCTTATATAATACTTTCTAATCGATCGCGAATATCAATCAGATGCAGCGTTCACATTTAGATTTAAAACACGTCTTAATGCGCCCTTGAGGTGATTACATCACAAAAACGGCGCTTTAATAGTTAGCATATTATTATTATTATTATCATCTTCACGTTAGGTATCCTGTTCCTTAAACCCGTGCCACACTGTTTGAAACAAACTCTCCACAGGGGTGACCTTGGTGGAGAGCTGTGGGGACCACGGTTGGTGTAGCGTCCACACACTGTTGTAAACAAGCTCTCCACACGTGGAATGCGGGTTTAAGCGCGCGTCTGTCCACGAAGTTCGTTGAAGGTCAAACGAATTTTGGTTTCAAACAAGTGTCTACACAGTTTTAAACCGCCGGTGGAGACCGATGTGGAGAGCTTGTTTAAAACAGTGTGGCCCGCCTTTTAGGATTATGCCCACGATACGTCGCAATATTTTTATTTCTGCATTTCTAATGAGATGTTTCGTTCTGACAGTGTCTGCTCTTGCTTCGATTTTGTAAGTCATTAAGGATATCAAGCATGTTTTGTAGATCCTGACTTTGCTCTTCACTAGCATACATTTATTGTCCTTAACAGTGTTCATCAGGCATATGGAGATAACTGCTGCTGTATTAGTCTGTTCTTTAACTTCATTATGCAGATAGCTGCAACTAGATATCTCCACACCCAGATAACTTATTGACCTGTTCTATGGGTCTATCTCTTACAAGCAGTTTGCATCTGAGAGGCTGTCTGGATATGTCTTGTTTGTGAAAAGTGCAATAAAATTATTTATTATTAAAACATATTTTTTGTTTCGTTATTTCAATATATCTATCTTCGTTTTTATTATTATAATTAAAAGTTTGTGCTAGGACAGCGTTTTAATACAGTCAATCTACCGATCGCAGAAGTCTTAGCTGATCGCAATGTAGACTGTCTGGCATTCAGGTTCTCGTTGATGCAGAGTTCAGATGTATACCATAAGCTGGTGCCATAACATGCAACGACTTGAAGACCGTCCAGCAGAGCTTGTATTATATCTTTTCTGAACATCTCGGCCAGTGGAGCTCCTCAAGATTCTGTGTTATGTGACAACTCTTCGGCACACCTCTTATCAGTCTTGCTGCTGCGTTGAATGCAGACTGGAGTTTATTAGTTTGCTGTTTGGGGATGTTGGCGTAGACTCCATTGCAGTAATCTAGTCGTGATACGACGAAGGAATTGATTAATATGGATCTTATTTGCCTTAGATGAAAGAAGCTACTACTGATTGTTTTATTGGTTGCTCCTCTGCCTATGATTATTTTTGAGATCCTATTCTCGAACTATGAAATATAAAATACTGATATTACGTTTGATTCTCTATTGACAATGCTATATTAGTTTAATCTGTTAGATTTTGATTATATGTTTGCACAGTGGCTTATCGAACCGTTAACTTTGTTGATATGAGATAACTCTTTTTGGTTTAAAATAAACAATTTCATACGGAGAGCAAATAGTGATAAGAGGAGGATAAACCTCGAATAAATTGTTGTTTTTTCGAGTATTTGCTTTTGAAATAGCTCCGTGGATATCTATGATATGTTGCTGACCTGACGACCTTCGTGGCAGAGTGGTTACGAGCTCTGACTTCCATGCCGAAGGTTCCGGGTTCGATTCCCAGCGATGGCAGTGTGATTGTCACACTGTCTTTGGTCTGGTGTAGAATTCACGTGCCAATAAAATGGCGATAGATTGGCTACCTATCACATGTCACGAGAATCAATATAATAGCTAAAAAATAAAAATTGTATACAGTAATTGGGTCCAAACGACCTGTTGTGTACAAAAAAAAAAAAAAAAAAATTCCCTTGAACTCAGATGGGAAGGGTTTGCAAAGAGACACAACAACTTTAATTTTGGTTCGGAGCTTTATTGAGTACAAGTTCTGGAACAAATCCGTTAGTAAGCAATTAACCCTTAACGTACCGTGTTCAAAACAAAACGCTCGCTCCCATGTGGTCAATTCAGTTTACCGCTAACTTTATCTAAATATCAAGCATATGACTCGATGAATCAAAATTTAATTTATGTCATCTTGTAGGGAATTTCATTAGGAATAGATCGATATCTATAACATACATGGATTATTTGAAAAACATATCATTATTAATTTTTTTTCTGGAACCATGCGATTTCTGATATAGAATGCGTCACAGCATACGAGCAACTGACACCAAGTATGAACTTGTCTCGCGCCGCCGCGCCGCGGGCGAGCTTTACGATTTTACGTATGATAAAGGCACCTAGGCAAAATGTATAGTACGTTCAAGACAACGAGTACGTATTAATATTTGTCCCTTTTGGTAAAGTGTTAATATTTTCACAGTTCTGATATTATTAAGTTGCGTGCTGCGTTTCCGTCCACAGTCGGTATTATTACGTACCTATGAAAAGGCCAAAGATATAATTTATAATACGTTCAAAACAGCGAGTAAGTATTTGTCACTTTTGATAAAGTTGTAAATATTAGCAAAACAAATTCTACCTTAACACGAATGAAGGTGAGGGCAGTCTTAGAATTTTTTTTTTTTGGGATGAAGGAAGTAATTTTTTGCTTTTTTTTTTATTACGAAATATTGAGAACACTTCAATGGAGGATTACAATTTTTTTTATAATATTAGGGTCCATAGGTTTTAAGAAAATCAACTTTAAATTGGCAGTGGAAACTAAATTGACCACATGGCAACGCGACGGTTAAATAAAACAATGTTTTGTTTAACTACTTCCACTTTTGTCTTTATTTTGATAGCGACCGTTTTCGCCAGGGTCGCTGGCATCGACATACTGGTGACACTGTTATAAACTGACCGAAGGAGTACGCATAGATGTTGGACTGTCGTACAATTCTTCCTCAAAATTCATTAATCGTGTCATACAAGCACGTCGATGTCTTCGACTCCTCACGTGGCCGAAATGTAATATTTGAATGATTTGATCCGTGTTTTCCTCGTTCTTCTTCTGTTTCCTGTTCCGTTATCATTTAATTATTTTTATCTGTCCGAACCAAATTAATGAATTTTTCACAATTTTGATATTAAAGCTTTTTCGCATTGCATTACCTTCTTATATTTGCATTTGACATTCCATATTAATATGTATCTTAAGATTTGAAGAGCCTTTTTCTTCTATTGGCATGACCATTGGTATTTTGATTCTAACATCGATTCTTGCATGGAACTGGCAAAAGAAGGATGAACGTAGAATAAATGCAGTAGAAATTAGATCTCTTAGACGAATGTGTGGATACTCTGTGTATGATAGAGTGTCGAATGAAAATGTAAGAAGTGAATGCGGTGCGAATGATGGTGTCATGAACAAAATAATGAAAGGATCATTAAGATGGTTTGGACAAATGGAAATAATGAATGAAGAAAGAATGGTAAAACATATATGTTAATGATGTAAATGGAACCAGAAATAGAGGAGGACCGAGGAAAACGTGGCACAATCAAATAAATCAAATATTGAATGTCGGCCATGTGAGGAGTCCGAGAAATCGACGCGCGTGCATGTCACGATGAATGAATGTTGAGGAAGCGAGAGAAATATGTCAGGAAAGAAAAGTGTGGCAGTCCATTCTTTCTGCCTACCCCTTCGGGGAGACGGCGTGATGGTTAGTTAGTTAGTTAATTAACATCGATTATTTCTCTAAATATGGATTTTTCTCATCAAATAACAGAAGTGGTGGCTAGAGTCGGATACACCTGATATGGCACAAGAAGACGAAGACGAAGCGTCTTGGGCCCATTTTGTTTTTGCTTATCCCTTTTCTAATTACTTGTGATGTACACGCGACCGCTTTAGGTCACCGAACTGTAGGTTAAAATCCATTGGCGTCTTGTGATTTTACTTATTTAACGAACTAACCATCACGGCAGCTCGTTGGCAGAAAGAAAAGACTGACACACTTTTCTTTCCTGACATATTTCTCAATTCGCTTCCTCAACATTCATACATCGTGACATGCACGCGCGTCGATTTCTCTGACTCCTCACATGGCCGACATTCAATATTTGATTTATTTGATCGTGCCACGTTTTCATCGGTATTTCTCTATTTCTGCATTTATTCTACTTTCATCCTTCTTTTGCCAGTTCCATGCTTCGCTTCCATACATAACGATTTTAATTAAAAATTACATATCATCAATTCGGCCATTTTCGAAGTCGGAAAAATCGACGAGTGTGCATGTCACGATGTATGAATGTAGAGGAAACTCTAGAGGTATGTCAGGGCAGATCATTATGGCGGTCCGTCCTCTGCATATCCCTACGGGTAAACGGCGTGATGGTATGTTGTGAATGTTTTGTACCTACTCGTGGTTCGAATTCATAAATGTATATGTACTGTGAAATGAATTGTAGAAATCTGAAAGCGAATTTATATGACTATTAATATCCATTGTTTTGGCCGAAACAGCTGTCGCGAAAAATAAAATTAAAGTTGGGACACATTAAAACAGAGTTTTATAATATAACAGACTATACTATTACTGTATGGAAGTGAAGCTTGGAGCTGGCAAAAGAAGGATGAAAGCAGGATAAACGCTGTAGAAATGAGATCACTAAGAAGAATGTGCGGGAAAACGTTGTATGATAGAATACCGAACGATGAAATAAGAAAGAAATGTAAGACAGATGACTGCATCATGAATAAAATTAAAAAAGAATCCCTGAGATGGTTCGGACATATGGAACGAATGGATGAGAGTAGAATAGTTAAAAAGTTGTACACAAGCAGCGTGAGTGGGAAAAGAAGCCGAGGACGACCGAGGAAAACATGGCATGACCAAATTAACCAATTACTAAAAGGCGGCCACATTCGAAGTCGGAATAATCGACGTGCGTGCATGGTGCGATGTATGAATGTGGAGGAAGCCCGAGAGGTGTGCCAGGACAGGCCAGTGTGGCGATCCATCCTCTCTGCCTACCCCTCCGGGGAAATGGCGTGTTGGTTAGTTAGTTAGTTAGTTACTATTACTGGCAAAGGAAGGATGACAGTAGAATAAATGCAGTAGAAATGAGATCTCTTAGACGAATGTGTGGATACTCTGTGTATGATAGAGTGTCGAATGAAAATATAAGAAGTGAATGCGGTGCGAATGATGGTGTTATGAACAAAATACTGAAAGGATCATTAAGATGGTTTGGACATATGGAAAAAATGAATGAAGAAAGAATGGTAAACAAAAATATGTAAATGATGTAAATGGAACCAGAAATAGAGAAATACCGATGAAAACGTGGCACGATCAAATAAATCAAATATTGAATGTCGGCCATGTGAGGAGTCAGAGAAATCGACGCGCGTGCATGAAACTTGCATTGAAGAAGCGAGAGAATTAGGAAAGAAAAGTGTGGCAGTCCATTCTTCCTGCCTACCCCTTCGGGGAGACGGCGTGATGGTTAGTTAGTTAGTTAGTTAATATTATTAATATCCACTATTTCATTAAATAATTTTATAAATTAAAATATTTTACACAGCGTTTTTCGGATGTGACCTCTATCCTCAGGTGTTAATATAGCTGTTATATTTACACCTTAAGATGGAGGTCAACTCCGCAACATGTGTAAACTATTTTTATTTTTTAGTATAGGTATACGAACAAAAGTATGAAAGGATCGCTGCGTTGGTTCGGACATATAGAGCGCATGGATGGAGAAATAATGGTTAAGAAGGTATACGTTAATTTTTATTATTTTTATTTTGATGTAAATGGAGAACGGAGTCAAAACATGACATAACCAAATTTATCAAATATTTAAGATTGGCCATGTTAGAAGTCGAAAGAGTCGACGTGCGTGTATAACTCGCTGTATGAATGTGGAGGAAGCTAAAGAGGTGTGCCGGGATAGAGTAGTGTGGCGGTCGGAGGAAAACGTGGCACAAAGAAATAAATCAAATATTGAATGTCATCCACGCGAGGAGTCGGAGAAATCGACGTGCGTGCATGTCACGATGTATGAATGTCGAGGAATCTAGAGGGGTATGTATAAGACAGAACGATGTGGCGGTCCATCTTCTCTCCCTGCCCCTCCGGGGGAACGGCGTGATGGTTAGTTAATTAGTTTATATTTACCTAAAAAAATAGACGATTTAACTAACTAACCATCACGCCATTTCTCCGGAGGTATAGGCAGAGAGGATGGATCGCCACAATGCTCTGTCCTGGCATACCTCTCGGGCTTTCTCTACATTCATACATCGTACCATGAACGCACGTCGATTATTCCGACTTCGAATGTGGCCGCCTTTTAGTAATTGATTCATTTGGTCATGCCATGTTTTCCTCGGTCGACCTCGGCTTCTTTTTCCACTCACGCTGCTTGTGTACAACTTTTTGACCATTCTACTCTCGTCCAGTCGTTCCATATGTCCAAACCATCTCAGGGATCCTTTTTTAATTTTATCCATGATGCAGTCATACACGATTTCATATAGGTATATTAATAAATATTTGCGTGTCATGAGCTGATGGTGTGCGTTTTTTTTTCTTTCCATAAGCACAACAATTACGTTTTGCCAACTAATCAGGATAGGGTTAGAAAAAACCTACTTACATTCCGTCAAACAAAACCAAGCGTTTTGTTGGCACCTACGACCGTAGTAGAAATGTGTAATTTGAATGCAAAGTTAGACTCGAACGAGACATCGATAACATTGAATTGATCAACACGCTTTGAATAAGCATTGCTAATTTGCTATGGGAAAAACGAAAGAGATGTTTTAAGAGCGATTACTGATCACACACGCTATTTTCAGAACGTTAAATGTTTATTATATTATTTAAAAAGTAAATATAAACCCTCAAGTGGCGATGGGCGGGACATGTCGCTCGCGATCCAGATGAAAAGTGGATAAAGCGACTGCTGTGCTGGTGGCCAAGGACGGCAAAGCGTGGAGTTGGGCGCCCACAGTTGCGTTGGCGCGACGATATCCGGAGAAGTGCGGGAAGTGCCTGGATGCGGATCGCTCAGAATAGAAGAGAATGGAAAATGGGAGAGGAGGCCTACGTCCAGGAGTGGACGGTCAATACAGGCTGAAGAAGCAGAAGAAATACAATGAACCGGTTAGAGGCATTTGAAATGTGGCTTCACCGAAGAATGTTCAGGATCCCATGGACAGACAGAGTGACGAACACAGAAGTCCTGAATCGTGCAGGAGTAAATAGAGAGCTGCTGATATTGATCAAAGTCCGCAAGATTTCATATCTGGGGCACCTTCTACGAGGAGAAAAATATCGCCTGCTGCATTTAATTTTGAAGGGAAAAATAGAGGGCCGCAGGGGGCAGGGAGAAGGTAGATCTCTTGGCTGCCCAAGGTGAGGGAATGGACGGGAATCGAAACTGAAGATCGCCAACGTCGGGGGGACCTAAAAGGGGACTTTAAGAAGAAATGTTTATTCCGCTTCATCATCATCAATCTCTGCCGAGACCTGGACGCTGGGTGTTGGTGATTCCCAGTAGTTACGGGTGTTTGATCACAATATCCCGAGGAGAACTTTTGGTCCAATCCGCGAGGACGATATATGGAGTCACCGGCATATCTCTGATATATAACTAATGTTTGCCGTCTTTCAGTTTTAGATTAATTTGGTCATTCCTAGGTCTTCCATGACTTCTCTTCCCACTCTTGTTGTTCTCTCATCCGTTCGTTCCATATGTCCAAACCATCTCAGGGATCCTTCTTTAATTTTACTTATGATGTAATCATCTGCCTTACATTTCTTCCTTATTTTGTCGTTTTCCCGCACATTCTTCTCAGTGATATTTTTACGGCATTTATCCTACTTTCATCCTTTTTTGCCAGCTCTAAGCCTCATTTCCATACATAAGGGTTGGCACTAGAACTCCATTATGTACTGCCATCCTTGCTTTAGATGAAATATTTCTATAAAGAGTGATGACTTTGAGGGCGCCATTAATTTTGGTCCCAGCACCGATCCTTCCTTTGATTCTTTCTCTATTTTTCCATCTCTTGTAAACATGCTTGCCAGATAAATAAATTCGTTAACTTGCTCCAGTTCTTCACCGTCCGCGCTTATGTGACAAATTATCTTACATTTTTTTCAAATACAAGTACAAATAAGTAAATATTATTGTGCAGATGCCTTCCTCCTTCGATTCTTTGGAGAACCTCCTCATTTGTAATAATTTCAGTATATAGTTTATCGAAAATACGAATATCGAAGAAAAAAAACGTATGCTGAACTAGGTTATCGCAGGCAAGCCAACGGGCAGGACAATGTCTGTCGGGTGCGCTAGTATTTTATAATATTTTAAATTCTTTCATATCGCTAATCTGCGGAAGAACAATTTATGATAGAATATCGAAAGAAAACATGAGGAAGGAATTTATGGCAGAATGAAAAGCTGAATGCAATTGTACTGCACTGGATCCGATGCGCTTTTGGTTCACATTCCACCGTAATTGCGTGTGTGGTTATCGGACATACCCACCGGTCGTATTATATTTAACATTATGTAAGCGGGTAACCGGTGCGTTCTTCTACGGTTTAATTACCTAATGGTGGATGCACTTGCATATTCGTCTGATAAAAATGCAACACCCGCTATTTCCCTTCATACGTTTAAGGACGGACATTACTGTATATTTTTAATTTACCTTTATTATATACTGTTATACTGGATACTCTGTGTATGATAGTATGTCGAATGAAAATATAAGAAGTGAATGCGGTGCGAATGATGGGGCTAGTTAGTTAGAAAGTTTCAATCCTGGGATTGGTTTGCAGCAATTTCTTCTATTCTTCTCTTCCATTCTTCCCTGTCTTGTGCGGCTCTTTTGAAATCTGCATATGATGAGCAGCGCACGTCCACCAACAGGTCCTCCAGGTACTCTCGGCGTGGGCGTCCCATAGAGTTTGTCCCCTCGGTCATACCCTCCATTATGGCATGCAAGAGGCCTTCTTGACGTATTACATGGGCGATCCTTCTTGCACGCCTTTCGGACAAGGTCCTGAGCAGGTGCCTTCCTCCTTCGATTCCTTAAAGAACTTCCTCATTCGTGATGTGGTCTCTCCAGGAAATTCCAAATAGTCTTCTAAAGGACCACATCTCAAAAGCCTCTAGCCTCCGCTTATCTCTTTCGGCTATTATTTTCGACCTTTTATTAAATGCAAGCCTAGCCTGATGTATACGGCTATCGACCTCGCTCTTAGACCGACCGTCCCATGTTATTTTGCTCCCGAGGTAGACAAACTCCTTGGTGTTCTTTAGTGGAACTCCTGACATCACTATTCTCATCTGATGTTGCGTTCGGCCTACAGTCAGCGTTTTTTTTGTCTTTATTTATCTTCATGTTGTAGCTATCTTGAAGAATGCCTTGCAAAATTGCTAAGGCCTCCTGCAGTTCCTCCTCACTTTCAGCAACCATAGCAATATCGTCAGCAAACCTTATCATGTCTATCTTTTGCCCGTGTATCCTTACACGGGTAAAATGTGTTATGAACAAAATAATAAAAGGATCATTAAGGGTCATTAAGGAACAACCAGCAACTAGCACATGTATCTACGATGAGAGATCTCGGGATCATCTATGAGAGTAGGCTGACTTTTCGTGCACATCTTGAGAGGATTTGTGGCACTGCAATGAGGATGTTGGGCTTCATCGTCCGGACCGGCAGAGTTTTAAGGGATCCTAATGTGCTCAGAATCCTATACAACACATTGGTTCGGAGCAGACTCCTGTGATATGGAGTCCTCACGAGGCGAGATATTCCGCTATGCTGGAGAGGGTTCAGAAAAAAATTCTGAGATATCTCTACATGAGGGAGTTTGGTAGCTATCCGTGGCTCTAACCCACGCCATTTCTTTTGGGAATGCTTGGGGCCAACTCTCTGCAGCTTCGAAGAGATGGGCATCTCATAACCCATTTCTTTAGATTACTCAGGGAATATTTCGAGAACTCGGCCGTGCTGGAGGGTCTTCGGCTTTTTGTCCCTGATCACAACAGCTCCCACAGCCACAGCATAGTTTGTTTTACCTACCGGCCGCCAGAACCAACCTGCCTTTTGTGACACCGGTGGGAAGAGCAAGGCAAATACTCTTAATTCTGTTGAGTATCCTGTCTTCCTAATGTTGAACCATCTCTAATGGGTTTCTGGTAGTATACTACACACAATATATTATTTTACCTGTTCTCAATAGATGCCATAAAAAATAAATTTGTAATGTCTGTTGATGAAATAAACTGATTTGATTTGATTTGATTAAGATGGTATGGACACATGGAAAGAATGAATGAAGGAGAAATGGTAAAAAAATGTGTATGTTAATGATGTAAACGGAACTAGAAATAGAGGAAGATCGAGGAAAACGTGTCAGGATCAAATAAACAAATATTGAATTTCGGCCACGTGAAGATTCAAAGAAATCGACGCGCGTGCATGACGCGATGTATGAATGTTAAGGAAGCGAGAGAAATATGTAGGGAAAGAAAAGTGTGGCGGTCTATTCTTTCTGCCTACCCTTTCGGGGAAACGGCGTGATGGTTAGTTTATTAGTTATTTTTATATACCCTTAGAGGTATTTGTGGAATAACGATGAACCACAGAATCTCAAATGCTGATATTAGAAAGTAATGTAGAGCGGAAGATGGTATTATGAACACAATTATGAAACGATCGCTGTGTCGGTTCGGATAAATGGAACGCAATAATGGAGAAAGAATGGTTAAGAAAATATACTTTTACGATGTGAATGGAGTACGGAGTCGAAGTAGACCGAGGAAAACATGGCATGACCAAATTATTCAAATTTTAAACGGTGTGATGGTTTTGTTGTTTGTTTTTGTTATCATTCCAATGTGTTTGATATCATTCCAAAGTTGCCCAATGTGTTGAAATTTTTGTTTTTCATTTTACTGTTATCATTCCGATTATAAAACTAAACTAACTAACTAACCATCACGCCGTCTCCCCGAAAGGGTAGGCAGAAAAAATGGACTGTCACACTTTTACTGATGCGGCACTCCATCCTTCTCTTTTCGCTCCGCGGGAGACGCGGTGTGTTGGGTTGCGAACCTCATCGCCACCAATAGGCATCTCCCGCGCACACTTCGATCGACCAACACCCACAAAATAAATCTAAAACAAATAATATAAAATACAATGATATAAAATAAAATAACATAATAAAAATAATTTAACACAAAATGTTCTTTTTAGATGGTGCACATATTGTCTATTTAATTTATGTTCCACGAATCCACCGTTTTTTAATTTAGCACATAATAACACATAATGTTTTTTTTCGATGTTGCACATGTTGACATGGACGATCCGGACTTTTGTGTGTCCGATTATAAACGTATCTATATATTTTTCTTTCTAGATTCGCGTACATAAAAGGAATTATGACCACGAAGCGCCAGAAACTTATTAATTAACAATTAGAACTAACTAGATGAAACTAGTATACTCGTAAATGCAGTAAAACTGAGATTTCTTAGTCGGACACGCAAGGAATCGGAGAAATTGACGTGCGTGCATGACACGATGTATGCATGTTTATGAATCAAGATAAGTATGTAAATAACATATTTCATCACACATATGTCGACTTCGGTGAGGCAGTACTCTTTCCAAAAGTGAATGAACACTACCTGATAAAATTCAATGCTCGAATTAGTTTTTTAATACGAAGAGTAAGTTTTTTTAAAATAATACATCCCACATCCCCTATACGCATGCTCTCTCTCTCTCTTTTTTGCTTGAAAATCGTGTTACTTTTTACCAAAAGACATGTTACCGATGCCGACTGACAGTTGAAATTTGTTAGATGACTGCTAGCGTTGCAGTGGTAAAAATTAGAACTAAAACGTTGAGCCATCTTAATTTATTCAACTACCGGCCGCCATTTCATTATCAGCCTAGCCGTTCAATTAAGCGGCGTGTTTAACTAGGTGGCGGTGACATATATATGAGAGTTAAGCATAAAACTGGCAAAATAACGATGAAAGAAGAATAAATGTAGTAGTAATAAAGATTTCTAAGGCGAATGGGTGGTAAATATCTTATCCAACGATTAGCGATCACGTATGGTTTTAGAGGTAATTCCATAGACTGGCTAAATTCATATCTGTCGGATCGTTCACAAACTGTGCAGCTAGCAGGTAAAAAATCCTCATTTACTAATATCCAATCTGGTGTGCCACAAGGCTCTGTTTTAGGGCCCCTTTTATTTATCATGTTAACAAATGACGTTGCCAAAATAATAGAATCCTTTGGCCTCCCCTCACATTGCTATGTTGATGATCAGCAACTTTATTTTTTCTGCAACCCTGATGACACCAAACATCTTACGTCAATAACTGTCAACTGCATTGATGCCATATCCAGATGGATGGCATCAAACAAACTTAAACTAAATCCATCCAAAACGGAATTTCTCTGGACTTCTTCCGCAAAGCGTCAACATCTTATCGATCATTCCTCAATTTCAACAGCTGACAACGATATCGTTCCCAAAAACTCCACAAAGCTTCTTGGTGTTTATCTTAACGCTAATCTGTCTCTAAAATCCCAAATTAATACGGTCAGCGCTAGTTTCTTCCACCTAAGACGATTAAAATCCGTCAAAATGAGTATTCCCCACGACACTTTCAAAACTCTTGTAAATTCCTTCGTTGTGTCACGACTTGATTATTGTAATGGAATTTATGCAAACATTCCAAAACAACAAATAAACAAACTTCAATCTGCGTTCAATGCAGCAGCAAGGCTCATTAAAGGAATTCCAAAAAAGTCTCATATAACACAACATCTCAAAGAACTTCACTGGCTTAAAAGTCCAGAAAGAATCCAGTATAAACTCTGCTGGACAGTCTTCAAAGCGCTACATGGAATGGCACCAAGTTATATATCTGAACTCTGTATAACGGACAGCCTAAATTCAAGGAAATCCACACTTCGCTCGGCGAACTCCTCAGCAATAGGAAGATTAGTTGAGCCGAAGCGTTGCCCCAGTACAAATTTCGGGGATCGAGCGTTCGCGGTAGCCGGTCCATCAGCTTGGAACAATCTCCCTTCACACCTTAGATGCATAAATGATCCGACAGATTTCAGATCTAAATTGAAAACCCATCTTTTTCATATTTCATACCCAAGTTAAACATTTATACTTTGTTCTACTATACTTTTAAACCGATCGCTTTTTAAGCGGTCACATTTAGATTTTTAGATTTAAAACACGTCTTAATGCGCCCTTGAGGTGATTACATCACAAAAAACGGCGCTTTAAAAGTTAGCATATTATTATTATTATTATTATTATTATTATTAAATCTGTTTATAATAGAGTTTCAAATGCAAATATGAAAAGTGAGTGAAGACATAATGGTGAACGGAGCTAGAAAGAGAGGAAACCCGAGGAAAACGTGGCACATTTAAATTAATCAAATATAAAATGTCGGTCACGTGAGGATTCGGAGAAATCGATGTGTGAATGTAGAGCCTAGGTTCTCAAAGTGGGCGATAACGCCCCTTGTGGGCGTTTTGAGACTTTCAGGGGGGCAGTAGAAGACCCAGAAAAAATAGAGAGCGTGGGCAGATAAAAAAAATATAGTCTAAAAAGACAAAAAAAAAACACGCTAATCACGTAGGTACTAATAAAGCAAATTTAACTTAAATATTGGTTTATTTTGTTATTGTATGTATTGTAATCATTTTCGTTTATTTTTCTTGTAAAGGGGGCTGTGTCCCAGAAAAAAATGGAAACCTACGATGTAGAGCAGCGTTTCTTAACCGAATTGAAAGAATCGCCCCCTTTATCACGGTAAAATTATCCAGCGCCCCCCCCCCCCCCCCCAAATGCGAAATTCAAAATTTATGATTCAATTGTATCTCAATAGAGACGAAGTTGCAAATTGGAAACTGAATATGGTTGATCAAGGTGTTTACAGGATTTATGACCTGTCATTGGTTGGGTTAAGCGCACGCTTTATGTAATTACAACATTCCCCATTCTACGTTTCTTATGACCATGTCTGACAAATTTTTGGAAGTTGTATATATGTTAAAGTCCAACACCAGAATTCACATGTCAGTTTCAATGCGCCATCTATGAAGATTTGATTATATATGTTAATCTCTAAGATTACTCTATGTAATCTACATACTAACGCCATCTATGAAGATTTATATTTATTAAGCATTAAGCAGAACATCTTTTTAACACAATGTGAAAGGCTACCCCGCCATTAGCGCATTGTTAGAAGCCGCCTGGAGATGTCACTGTTATCTATATGCCAAACTTGGACCAGATTTGTTTACAATAATTTTTGAATGTATACATATTATATACTTGTATACGAATACAGTATTCGTATACAAGTATATGTATACATTAAAAAAGTATTCAAAAATTACACTTTTCTCCACGTATGTATTTTATGCAATCAATATTCCTTTTTTTTTTGCAAATTTGCAATCAATTACTATAAAAAAAATAGGATAAATAAAAATAAAACACGTGATTATTTTTATAAACATTATGTAGGTATTGCCTTTTTTGTCATATTAACATTACACACAACATTATATTATTATTTCAATAAAAAAAAAGTACATGATTCATTACAAAATATGAAAATTTTCAACAATTGGAACTCCTGCAGCGCCCCCTAAATTATAAAAAATTATAAACGCCCCCCCAGACCCTTAAAACGCCCACAATGGGGCGCTGGCGCCCCCGTTAAGAATCACTGATGTAGAGGAATCGAGAGTAGTATGTCAGGACAGAACAGTGTGGTGGTTCATTCTATCTGCCTACTTTTCGGAGAGACAGCGGGATAGTTAGTAAGTTAAGGCCGTGCCACACTGTATGAAACAAACTCTCCACAGGGGTGACCTTGGTGGAGAGCTGTGGAGCCCACGGTTGGTGTAACGTCCACACTTGGTTTAAAACAAGTTCTCCACAGGGGTCACCTTTGTGGAGCCCACGGTTGGTGTGGCATCCACAGTAGACACTATTTTCGTATACGTCCGCACTCCACCGATGCACAGTGTTTCAGGGTGCGATATTACGAGCTACTTTTGGTAAAAACCCAATGACATGGAAATGGCTAATTATAAGTGTTTTGGGAAGAGTATTAGTCATCCAGTTCACACAATAAATTTGAGGCCGATTTTTCACTCTCAAATCCACAGCCAAACAGAATGCGTGTTTACAACCGGTGATCCACACGCTACTATGCGCGTCCGTTCAAAAAAATCAAACGAATTTTGGTTTAAACAAGTGTCTACACAGTTTTAAACCGCTGGTGGAGACTGATGTGGAGAGCCTGTTTAAAACAGTGTGGCACGGCTTTTAGTTTGTTAGTCTTTGCTATGATTTGTACGATCGTATGTACTCGTAACAATAATGATCGCCCACTCCGTATTGAAATTCGCGCCTCGGGTCCCCTGCATCTTCTTGTGCCAGCAACCTCTCGCGTGTCACGCCTCTATTATTAGGCGGACGTCGTTATAACTCTTGCAGTTTTTACGTTATGCTCTTCTGTCATTGAGCCAAGGATGTCTGTCAATGCCGCTCGAATGATAGAACCGAATATCCCTTGGTGGGTGTGTTCTGATCTACTTTTCTGTTTATAATGTGTCTTTTTTGTATACTGTTTTTTTTTAAATTCATTTCTGCTCTTTCTAAAACCTGTCCTCCATCCATCCCATACCAATTTATTCATTCTTACTTAACATTTTCCCGCCTCCCTCATACACTATCTTCTTCCTGTTTTAAAATTTAGTTTGTTATATGTTTGTCTTATTGTGTATTGTGAATTAATGTGTGTTTTATATAATTTTAATATGTTTTTTTTTTACCAATTTAAGGTGTGCTTTATATAATATTTACTTCTGATTTTATTTAATAATAAAGAGATGTGAGGCCGCGCGGGAGATATATAAGGTTAAAAGAATAGATTAAATGTGGTCTGTCACCCTTTTGATTGATGACCAGAAAAGGCAAAATTAAATTAAAGTAAGTCCCGGATGGACAAGGAACAGGCCTAGATAGTGCAGCGAGACTGACGAAAGGGCGTCGCTGCGTCCTATAACAGTCTCGGGTGGCGGTGGGAACCTTATATAGAACCGAATATCGAATGATTGAACCACTCGAATGCCATTTTTTTTGCTAAAAAAAAAAACTAACTAAACTAACTAACCATCACGCCATTTCCCCGGAGGGGTAGACAGAGAGGATGGATCGCCACAATGCTCTGTCCTGGCATACCTCTCGGGCTTCCTCTACATTCAAACATGGTACCATGCACGCACGTCGATTATTCCGACTTCGAATGTGGCCGCCTTTTAGTAATTGATTAATTAACGTGGCACGATCAAATAAATCAAACATTGAATGTCGGCCATGTGAGGAGTCAGAGAAATCGACGCGCGTGCATGACACGATGTATGAATGTTGAGGAAGCGAGAGAAATATGTCAGGAAAGCAAAGTGTGGCAGTCCATTCTTTCTGCCTACCACTTCGGGGAGACGGCGTGATGGTTAGTTAGTTAGATAGTTCTTTGCGAATTTCTAGAAATTCGCCATACTCTTTTCGGCCTGGCAGAAAGTCTCTGCGGACCATCACAAATCTTCGTCTTTATATAAACATAGAAAAGCGGAAATATCAAATATATATTTTTTATTCACATTAGATTCACATTGTTTAACTAATTTACTCACCACATATATGGCTTAACTTTCTAATGCGCTGTCACTCAGGAAATTATTTTTACTGGTTTGCTTGCAAAAAAAGGAAAAACGCGTTTGCGAATCTAGTTTTTTTCCCGTCCCGACAAATTTGCGACGATCTAACGACTTGTCGATTAAACCTGCCGCTGGTCATGCCGGTTTGAAAAGTAATTCAGTGGCGATACGATAGTAATTAAGTTGTTGCTTCTCACCTGTCGTCTCAGATTGTCATATCGTAATTATTTAGAATATTTTTGAAATTGGAATAAGAATTTTTTTTCAAAATGAGATCTCTTAGAGGTAGACCGAGGAAAACGTGGCACGATCAAATAAATCAAATATTGAATTACGGCCATGTGAGGAGTCAGAGAAATCGACGCGCGTGCATGACACGATGTATGAATGTTGAGGAAGCGAGAGAAATATGTCAGGAAAGAAAAGTGTGGTAGTCCATTCTTTCTGCCTACCCCTTCGGGGAGACGGCGTGATGGTTAGTTAGTTTGTTAAATTTTTTCATGTTAAGAGATTTTTAAGAATTAGCGTTTGAATAAATTTAAAAATATTGGCAAATTTTAAACAACTTAGGTGAAGCTTTTACAATTATACAAACAAGCAAACAAACAAACCATCACGCCGTTTCCCCGCAGGGGTAAGCAGAGAGAATAGACCGCCACACTATCCTGGTAAACCTCTCTAGATTCCTCCACATTCATAGAACGAGTCATACACGCACATCGATTCCTCCGACTTCTGACATGACCAACCTTTAAAATTTGATTAATTTGGTCATGCCATGTTTTCCTCGGTCTGCCTCGACTCCGTACCCCATTTACATCATTAACGTATACTTTCTTAACCATTCTTTCTCCATCCATGCGTTCCATATGTCCGAACCAACGCAGCGATCCTTTCTTAATTTTGTTCACAATACCTTCTTCCGCTCTACATTCCTTTCTTATGTCAGCATTTGAGATTCTGTCGTATATCGTTCTACCACACATACGTTTTAGGGACCTCATCTCTACTGCATTTATTCTGCTTTCATCCTTTTTCAGCCAGTTCTATGCTTTGCTTCCATACATTAGTGATGGGACCAGAACTCCATTGTAAACGGCCGTTTTCGCTTTCATTGATAAACTCTTGTTTCCAATAATTATTCTTAGAGCTCCATTCACTTTGTTACCCGCACCAACCCTTCTTTCGACGTCACTATCCGTTCGGCCATCTGCTGTGAACATACTACCTTACTACACAAATTTCTTCACCTGTTCCAAATTCTCTTCGTTCACACTTATATTAAAAACTGTCATTTGCTCTTCCCTTTCAAAAACCTTTGACTTTATAATGACAATTATAAATTTGTTAGATTTTAAAATGTAATAATTAGGGTTCGGAATTGCGATAGCATATTTTTTCCTGGGCTTGGCTTGGCAGGGTCGGCACTAGAACTCCATCGTGCACACTGCCATCTATCATTATCAATTTCGATGAAATTCGAAATGTCACGTCGGTATGTAAAACAAATAACGTGCGTGCATGACACGATGGATGAATGTTGAGGATGTGAGATAAACATATTAGAATACGACGCGTTTCATATTTCAGAATTTCGAAAGGATCCAGAAACGATTTTTAAGGTACTTATATCTTAGGGAGTATAACTGTTATCCTTTTATGTACCCCTCACTGTTTCTCTCAGGAGTGTTGGGTTTCAACACTCTTGAAGCTCGTCGAATGATCTTTCTGGGAAAGCATTTTTTTAAACTGTTATCCGGAGGTGTTTTCAATCCAGGAGTGCTGAGAGAGCTAAATCTGTACGTTCCCCATAGTTATAGCAGAGCAAGGGGGCATACTCGTATATTATTTTATGCCCCAAATTGCCGCACAGAGGCCCTTCGAAGTTCTCCTGTATTGAGGGCGATTCGTTTCTTAAATGAGGTTGCAGAAGAGATAGACCTCTTTGGATGCAATTATGGCGAATTCGTAAATGCCCTTATGATAAAGGCAGCAAGCAGATAACTGGCTTTTCCTATTCATAAGGTTCTATGTATATTTCCTTTGATATTCTTTTTTTTCACCCTTTACATCGATTTAGCTTGCGCTGTAATGATGTAAGGAGTTTTTCAACAAAATAATAATAATAATAATAATATTTTCTGCAAATACTTTCGATTTATCAGTATCAATGGTTTGATTTTAACAAACTTACTAATTAACCATCACTACGTCTCCCTGAAAGGGTAGACAGAATGAATGGATCGTCGCGTTGTTCCTTCCTGACATACTCCTTTCGCTTCCTCAACATGCATACACCGTTTCATGCTAACACGTCGATGAAGTCAGGTTTAAATTAAATTAATCTTATTTCATGTGCAATTTTCGTGTATTTTCATATTCTTCTTCTTTCGGTGCCGTATCAGGTCCCCCCCAACGTTGGCGATCACTACAGCAAAGGCATCTCTAACCTGCGCCATTTGGAACAGGTTCTGAACTCTTGTTATTCCTGTCCATTCTTTGATGTTATGTAGCCAGGACAGCTGCCTTCTACCAACTCCCCGACGTCCCTCCACTTTACCCATTAATATCAGTCGAAGGAGGTGGTATTTTTCTCCTCTTAGCACATGACCCAAATATGAGATCTTTCTAATTTCCACACTTGACAACAGCTCTCTATTGGCTCTGGCTCTCTGCAGTACGTCTGCATTGCTGACCCTATCGGTCTACGGTATACGGAGCATTCTGCGGTATATCCACATTCCGAACGCTTCCAACCGGTTCATTACATTCACTTTCAGAGTCCAGGTTTCGCAGCCATATAGTAGAACAGATCATATATAACTTTTAATCATTCTTTGTCGGAGTTTCAAGTTAAGATTATCGTTGCAAAAGAAAAGTTTTTTTTTATATACATTATATTTATTAAATTTTCATGTGCAAAATCTCACATTCCGCTATTGTGTTGCGTTAATTCTGTGGCTCACTTCGGTTTAGTGGCCATGTTTAGTGTAGTCGTGCAATGTACAGTCATGTTCATAAAGTAAAGTAACATTTATCCCGCGATTGTAGAAAATAAAGTGTTATCGTAAAAATATGTATATTTCTGAAAATGTTCGGATTTTTCACAGACTAAATAACCAGCACGGTCTCTCCGAAGGGTTAGACAGAAATAATGAACATTTCCTGACATACTTCTCTCACTTCTTCAATATTCATGCATCATGTTACTCACGCACGTCGATCGCTCGACAACCTTATAACCTCAACAACTCGAGTGATAACAGCTACAACTGTCATACCAAAGGTCCCGGGTTCGATTCCCGGCGATGACAGTGTGATTATCATTTTTAATGGACATTGTTGATTTCTTATATATTCGCCTTCACTTTGTGTTGTGGATTCACATTACAATAACTTTTTGGAAACATTGTATTATCACAACACTTTATTGCACTTTTCACAAACATGTTTCGGGACACAAACTTCTGGTATAAATTCATACTCTGAAGAAGGGAAGTGTGTCCCGAAAAATGTTCAAAAATTTTTGAAAATACAATTTTTCCAAAAAGTTATCCAGACATTGATGATCTCAATGTACTCTGACGTAATGCGGTATATATATTTTTTTATATATAATTGAAGCCTGGTTATTACAAACAAGAAGCTGCTAAATGTAACCCATGTCATGTCCATTTTAGGGCGAAGTTTGAACTACACTATATTATTCAATCATTTTGAGCAGTTATTGGCCTTCAGGTTCAACACCAATTGGGATCAAAAACTTTTTTTTAAAACTTTTTTGATACTTGACACATTTGTTTGTGATCAGATAAAATTTTTATTTCAAATAATTAAGAATCTCATAAAAAAAATATGTATGGAAGCGAAGCATGGAACTGGCAAAAGAAGGATGAAAGTAGAATAAATGCAGTAGAAATTAAATCTCTTAGACGAATGTGTAGATACTCTGTATGATAGAGTGTCGAATGAAAATATAAGAAGTGAATGCGGTGCGAATGATGGTGTTATGAACAAAATAATGAAAGGATCATTAAGATGGTTTGGACATATGGAAAGAATAAATGAAGAAAAAATGGTAAAAAATTATATGTTAACGGTGTAAATGGAACCAGAAATAGAGGAAGACCGAGGAAAACGTGGCACGATCAAATAAATCAAATATTGAATGTCGGCCATGTGAGGAGTCAGAGAAATCGACGCGAGTACATGACACGATGTATGAATGGAGGAATCGAGAGAAATATGTAAGGAAAGAAAAGTGTGGCAGTCCATTCTTTCTGCCTACCCCTTCGGAGAGACGGCGTGATGGTTAGTTAGTTATAAAAATATCGAACGCTTTTAACATCATTTTAATGAAATCTTACACAGTCAATTAATGAAAACAGGCTCAAATTTGAAAATATTATTTGCGGCTCATGCTATATTTTCAGCCATGCTTGTGTGACGTCATAGTGTTCTAGACGTTTTTATTCGTATCAATTAGGTTTGTTCATGTATTTATGAGCCGAAGTGTACCATAATTTCCCGCTTCGAATCCCATCGCGGCCAAATGTGGATTCTCGTATCTTATTATTGTCTATGCTTTCCCTGATTGCCAATTAATAGACTTTGCTGATTGCACGTTTTCTTTTACAAATCTATCCAATTTGTTAGTGTACTATTTATCCGACTATTAACCCATTTACTCCCAAATATTCACGTTGTTTATTGAAATATTTGCTTCAAAATATTTATGCTAGCTATTAAAATATTTAAATAATAATTAAATAAAACGATGTTTTTTTTACTACTTTCACTTTTGTCTTTATTTCGACAGCGACCGGTTTCGCCAGGTTCAGGCTGCGACCAGTCTGTCGATGCCAGCGAGCCTGGCGAAACCGGTCGCTGTCGAAATAAAGACAAAAGTGAAAGTAGTTAAAATAAACATCGTTTTATTTAAAATAAACTTCCATGAAGAGATTTCAGTAAAATCATTAGATTATATTGAAATTTTTGCTTGCAAATAACGAGTATTTATCTTGGTTATTGAAATATTTGCTACAAAATGTTAATGTTGGTCATGCTTCCAAATATTTTTATGGTGCCCTTTGAAATATTTGGTTCTAAATATTTATTTTGGCTATTGAAATATTTGCTTCAAAATATTTATCTTGGTTATTGAAATATTTGCTTCCAAATATTTTAATGCTGCTTATTGAAATATTTGCTTCTAAATATTTATTTTGGTTATTGAAATATTTGCTTCCAAATATTTATGTTGATCATTGAAGTATTTGCCTCTAAATATTTATTTTGGTTATGGAAATATATGCTTCAAAATATTTATGTTGGTTATTGGAATATTTGCTTTCAAACATTTTTATGCTGCCCTTTGAAATATTAGCTTATAAATATTTATTTTGGCTATTCAAATATTTGCTTCAAAATATTTATCTTGGTTATTGAAATATTTGTTTCCAAATATTTTAATGCTGCTTATTGAAATATTTGCTTCTAAATATTTATTTTGGGTATTGAAATATTTGCTTCCAAATATTTATGTTGGTTATTGAAGTATTTGCTTCCATTTACTTAATTTTTTTTATTGGTTATTGAAATAGTTGTTACCAAATATTTATGTTGTATTAATTGTCGTATATTAAAGTTGTTATTTAAGCAATGTGTACTAGGATTAATTGTATCTCAATAGAGACGAAGATGCAAATTGGAAACAGAATATGGTGATCGAGGTGTTTACAGGACTTATGACCTGTCATTGGTTGGGTTAAGCGCACGCTTTATGTAATACAACATTCCCCATTTCACATTTTTTATGACCACCATGTCTGACAAATTTTGGAAGTTGTATATATGTTAATATGTAACACCAAACTTCACATGTTAGTTTCAATCTGCACACTAGCCATCTATGAGGATTGGATTTAAGCGTTAATGTGTACAAGCTACACAGCACCGGTAAGGACAGTTTAATCAGAAAATCGCGTATTGGATACTTGTTTTTCTGATGTATTGCGTATTTGAATCTTCGGCATGCATTAATATATTTCGCTCGGTCCTCGGCACGATTCTAGCGTTAACATCCGATTATTACACAATCTAACGAGATATAAATGATGCGGCGTTAATATGAAACTAATGCTTACAACACCACGGATAACATCTCGTAAATTCTATTTTCTTAAGTACTTTAGATGGCCGTACAAATATCGAAGAGTTTTAGCCTCCATGATGATGTTGTTAAAGCTATATTATAAAGTGCGGAAATAATCAAATTGACCAAAACAATTCACTTATACACAAAATATCTCCAAATTTACGGGAGCACCACATGAACCATACGATTTACTATGATTAAAGTAAAATGTGACAATATTTTTAATCTTATTGCAACAAAACATGAAGCGTTATCGAGTGCAAGATGCGTTGACGGCTGTGGTACCAATATTAAAATTCTGCACACAGAACAAAACGCGACAATAACTTATCTCCCTCACACTTGCGAATATATACGAAGTAGCGAGAGTCAGACGTCAAAAGTGTGTTTGAAACAGTCGTATAATTTTTACTCTTTACTTCTTCTTCAAGTGCCCTGTCACCCTGATCACCTCGGCGAACCTGTCCCTGTCCTGCGCCGCTCGGAACAGCTCCTCCACACTTCGGATGCCGGTCCACTCCCTCACGTTTCGCAGCCAGGACATTTGTCTCCTTCCGGGCCCTCGGCGTCCCTCAATTTTCCCCTCCAATATCAGTTGGAGAAGGTGGTACTTTTCCCCACGCAGTATATGACCCAAATGTGAGATCTTTCGAACCTTGATAGTTGATAACAGTTCCCTGTCAACTCTAGCTCGCCTCAGGACTTCGGTATTGGTAACTATGTCTGTCCATGAAACTCTGAGCATTCGGCGATGGAACCACATTTCAAATGCTTCCAGTCTGTTCATTGAGTTAACTTTTAAGGTCCACGCTTCACATCCGTACAATAAAACAGACCACACATAGCACCTGATCATTCTCTGGCGGAGTTTCAAGTTTACGTTATCATTGAAGAAGAGTGATTTCATTTTATTAAACGTAGCTCCTGCTGCCTCAATTCTGCATTTTATCTCTACATCTGGGTCGAGAGATTGCGTTAGTATGCTACCGAGTTATTTAAAAATTTCCACCCTTTCAACGTTACGGCCGTTCAAATGCAATACTGACCCCACTGTAGTCAAGTCAAAGCTAATACAGCAGTGCCTAATGCTATTCTTGTACAGACCCTTATATAGGTGGAAGGGCAATTAGTTTGCTGAACGCGGTCTACTCGGAGATCGACATCTTTCACATTAGTGAAAGAACGTTCAGAAGACAAATACTCTTGACTTTAGAGAGTATCTTGTCTTCCTAATGTCGAACCATGCCTATTTGTAATGTCTGTTGAGTAAATAAACTGATTTGATGTGTGAGTGAAGCATGGAACTGGTAAAAGGAAGATAAAAGTAGAACAATTGCAGTAGAAATCAAATCTCTTAGAAGACTGCGTGGTATATTTGTATATGATAGAGTGTCAAATGCTCTTAATTCTGGAGAGTATCTTGTCTTCCTAATGTCAAACCACCTCATATGCATTATGCTATACACAATATATCATTTTACCTATTCTCAATATATGCCTTCAAAATTAATTTTATTATGTCTATTGATGAAATAAACTGATTTGATTTAAACTTCGTTATCTGTCGTGTAGTCAATACTTGTTATAAGATCGTCGAGATATGATCTTACCACTGATAATATTAATTTTTATTGGTATTGTTTCACCTTCTTCGCTATCTTCACTTCCATCTTTGGCATTATGTCTCAAATTCTAGTGCTAGATGTATGACGTGATTATCATGGCCGCTAAAAATTGTTAACATGCGGCGATTTTTTGTCTGTTATATCCGAAGTTCGTTAAATAGAGGTCCGTTTTATCGAGGTTTTACTGTATTTATTATTTTTTATATACTTATTTTGATAATAACATCAAAATAGAAAATTCAACGTCTTTCCACGTATGTGCATCGGGATATCTCTTTTGTATAAGTATAGTGTCAGATATAAAATATGCGTAATTTAATGTTTTTTGACAATAACAATATATTGTATGTAAAAAAGCACGTCTCATTAGATTCCTATCCGATTAGTGAAAACAAACTTTTGACTAAAGTCTAACCAATTGAAATTGGCGAAGAAAACTTGTGCATAAAGAGTATAGTTTCACTTTTGCTGTGAAACGGCTGTTAATCGGGTCTAATGTATTTCAGCGATGAAATGTATTTCGTGACCATAGATTTTTTCCATGTCTCTAAATCTTTTAACACCTTGTTTGTTATTGTTTTTATAGTTTAGACCAGGGGTTCCCAAACTTTTTGTCGAGTAGACCCCTTGCCGATTTCTTCTATTTTGTGTATACCCCCTGCTTTCCTAATATTATTTTTTTTTGCAAATTTCATCTTTGACTATAAAATTAGCTTTTGAATCTGACTCAGAGCTACTCACTTTTTAATAGGGTTTACTGTAGAAAATAAATCTTAAACTAAGTAATACTACCCCCGCATAAGCCAACAACCCACCAAATCACCTTCCAACGATGTTCCCATCAGACGTTAGAGGAATAGCCACAAGAGCTCAATCTCTGTAAGCCAGATGAGGTTTTGATTCAAAATTTCTTACGCAAGCCGGGCTTCTGGGCTTCTATGGGAGTACCGCCACTGATCAGGGTATATGAGTTTGGCTTTTCATATTTTCGGCCCATCCATTCGCTGAAAGTTGTACCTACTGAGTAATATGTTATTCTTTTTTTTTTGCACAGGCAATTCGTATATTAAAAAGAGTTGCCGATCTTTCACGATCGCCGTTCTAAGGTGGTCGTTCTGTATTTTTTTAATACGCGTTTTTTTGAGTAATTTTTTATTTGCTTAAACTATTTTACTTAAACTATGCTGTTTTTGGTCGAAATTGAGCAATTTTGGCACGAATTTCGCGGCGACCCGACTCATGCCCAAATCATTGGTTAAAATCGAATGGCACGAGCCAATCGATATGTTTAGGTCCTCAGCAACTTCTCTAACGGTGATTCGACGATTGGCTAATACTATTTTCTTCACTTTATCAATGTTTTCGTCTGTTGTTGACGTGCTCGGGCGTCCGGCACGCTCTTCGTCGTTCATATCTTCTCGGCCCTCTGAGAACATTTTGTACCACCGATAAACGTTGCTTTGGTCCAAGGTAGCTTCACCATATGCCACAGTCAACATTCGAAATGCGTCCGCGCACTTTATTTTGTTTTTCACACAAAATTTGATACAGATTCTTTGATCCATTTTTTGGAATAGGCAAAAATCGAAGACGAGCCAAAACACATCCAAGCAAAACATCTGTCAAAAATTAACTAAACTTTCAAAATGGCCGACCTTGTCAGCATAAGTAAGGGACATGAGTACCAACATAACGCTACAAAAAAAGCAAAAATCAAATATACGTAGCCAGCGGAAATTCAAAATTCGCGATACTTTTTGAACAGACCTCGTATGTCACGCACGTTCGAAAAATGATTAGAAATTTTGTGATTTGAAAACGTAAAGACGTATCGCAGAAGAGTTGATAACGGACGTTTGAAATGTTCAAGGTTTATCTTTGCGTATTAAAATTTTCTTCGTTTTCCTAAACAATAATTATGGCAGTTGTCGGAGATTCTTTACTTGTATTGCATGTTTAAAAATCTGTGTGGCACATTAAAATAATATATAATCAAATCAAATTAAATCAAATCAAATCATAAATAATAAACCTTGCTACTCTAGTTTTTGCAAATCATATAGTTTTACTAAAAGCTTTTTTTAAATTTACTAATTCAATAATAAGTAAGTGGATATTTCATTACATTATTTTTTATATATATAGAAAGAATGGTAAAAAAATTATATGTTAATGATGTAAATGGTACCAGAAATAGAGGAAGGCCAAGGAAAACGTGGCACGATCAAATAAATCAAATATTGAATGTCGGCCATGTGAGGAGTCAGAGAAATCGACGCGTGCATGACACGATGTATGAATGTTGAGGAAGCGAGAGAAATATGTCAGGAAAGAAAGGTGTGGCAGTCCATTCTTTCTGCCTACCCCTTCGGGGAGACGGCGTGATGGTTAGTTAGTTAGTTAGTTAGTTATTTTTTATATCTCTTGGACGAATGTGTGGATACTCTGTGTATGATAGAGTGTCGAATGAAAATATAAGAAGTGAATGCGGTGCGAATGATGGTGTTTTGAACAAAATAATGAATGGATCATTAAGATGGTTTGGACACATGGAAAGAATGAATGAAGGAAGAATGGTAAAAAAAAATATGATAACGATGTAAATGGAACTTGAAATAGAGGAAGACTGAGGAAAACGTGGCACGATCAAATAAATCAAAAGCAGCGCATGCATGACGCGATGTATGTATGTTGAGGATGCGAAAAAAATATGTCAGGAAAGAAAAGTGTGGTAGTCCATTCTTTCTGCCTACCCCTTCGGGGAGACGGCGTGATAGTTGGTAAGTAAGTTAGTTTATTGTATGTTATGGTCAGTAATTGATTCCCTAAATTGTTACCAATTACTGTGAAGTTCAAAGCTATTGATTCTCATGACATGTTATGGGTAGCTAGTCTATCGCCATTTTTATTGTCACGTGAATTCTACTAGACCAAAGACAGTTTGAGATTTTTTTTACATTTTGTATGTATACAAATACTTGTAGACAAATACTGGATTTTACCCATTGCGGATTAATCATTTTTAAGGATTAATTGTATCTCAATGTCTATCGCCATTTTTATTGTCACGTGAATTCTACTAGACCAAAGACAGTTTGAGATTTTTTAAACATTTTGAATGTATACAAATACTGGATTTTACCCATTGCGGGTTAATCATTTTTCTTCTTCTTCTTCTTCGATGGCCCTACAGCCCATATCGAGCCTTAGCCTCCAGTATTCTTCGCCTCCAACTCCTCCTGTCCTCCGCTTCGACCCTCCAATCTGACACTCTTAACAATCTTGTTCCATCTCTCCGAACTTCATCCTCCCATCGCAGCCTTGGTCGTCCAATTGGTCTTCTACCACCTGGGTGCCACTCCAGCAATCTTTTTGGGGTTCGCGATGACGGCATCCTCTGCACGTGACCGGCCCATCTCAGTCTATTCAGTCTGACCTGTGTGGAGAGACTGGGAGCTTTGTAAATATTGTACAGCTCGTCATTATGCCGCACTCTCCAGCCTTCACCGTCATTCACAGGCCCCAGAATTCTGCGCAGCACCCTTCTCTCAAAAGTATCCAGTCGCTCTGCAGATTTCGCTGTCATTGTCCACGCCTCACACCCATAGGTCACTACTGTTCGGATGATTGTTTTATACAGGGTGATTTTGGTTTTCCAGTGTACGTTTCTTGATTTGAGCGCTGGTAGTAGAGAGAAGAATGTTTTGTTACCAATTGTGATTCTTCTTTCGATTTCCTTGTGATCTTCGTTTTCTTTTGTTATAGACGAACCCAGGTAAGTGAAGTCCTCCACCATCTTAAAGTCGTATCTGTCCTTGAATCTGATGGTTCGCCTTGAGTTGGTTGCATTCCTGGTTTGTTTCATTATTTGTGTCTTTTCTTCGTTTATCTCTAAACCCACCTCCTTGGCTGCTGTCTCTAAAGGCTCAAATACTTCGTGTATGGCTGCTAGGGATCTTCCTACAATGTTAAGGTCGTCTGCATATCCTATGATCTGGCTGCTATGAAAGTATGTGTTGGGATTCGTGTTAAGGTGGTAAGTTTTCCTTATGGCATATTCCAAACTCAGGTTAAAAAGTGTTGGGGCTAAACCATCACCTTGTTTGAGGCCCTGTGATACCATGAATTCATCTGTGAGCTCTCCTCCTATCTTGACTCTACATTTTGTATTATCCATGGTTGCTTTTACCAGTCTTACTAACTTCGTAGGGATTTTGAAGTTCAAGAGTACATCATACAGTTTCTCTCTACTGATACTATCATAAGCCTGTTTGAAGTCAATGAACAGCTGATATACATCGACGTCAAATTCCCAGCATTTTGCTAGGATCTGCCTTGCTGTGAACAATTGATCACTTGTTGATCTGTTCCTCCTGAACCCAGCCTGGTACTCTCCGATGATGTTTTCTGCAAAGTGTTCCATTCTGTTTTTGAGTATTGTGGTAAAGATTTTGTATGATGTACTCAAAAGTGAGATGCCTCTGTGATTCTCGCATTTCAACTTGTCTCCCTTTTTGTGGATTGGACATATTATACTCATCTGCCAATCTTCAGGGATATGTTCTAGGTTCCATATTTTTGTTATAATTGTGTGGATCAACTTATGGAGATGATCATTTCCATATTTCAGTAGCTCAGATGGTATATTATCCACTCCCGGTGCTTTATTGTTTTTTAATTTCCTAATTACTAATTTCACTTCTGTGATTGTGGGAGGATTTACTTCGTAATCATTTTCTGTGGGTACCTCGGTTATTTCATTTTCGGAACTTGTGTTTGGGTTAAGTAGATGTTGGAAGTATTGCTTCCATCTGTCTTTGATCTTCTCTGAATCCGCTATGATGTCTCCCGCAGCGTCCCTACATAAGCTTGTATTTGGTTTGAACCCCTTCTTAAAAACGTTGACTGCTTTATAGGCTTCTCTTGTGTTGTTTTCAATCATTTTTAAGGATTAATTGTATCTCAATAGAGACGAAGATGTAAATTGTTTTTTGGAAACAGAATATGGTGGTCGAGTCGCTTACAGGACTTATGACCTGTCATTGGTTGGGTTAAGCGATCGCTTTATGTTAACAACATTCCCCATTCCGCCCTTCTTACGACCACCACCTCTGCCAAATTTTTGAAAGATGTATATATGCTAGTATGTTGCGAAAACACTTCACATTTTTTAGTTCAATCTACACTAGCGCCATCCATTAAGATTAGGTGTAAGTTTTTATTATTTATTTTTAGCAGTATCCTTAATATCTATTTGGCTCGCGCTGTACTGATGTAAATAACTATTCAATCATTTTTTATTTATTATTAACCGGTTTCGTTATCATCGCAGCTATTATTCAAAGGATATAACGCCAATAGCCCACTACGCACTCCGCCAAACAAAATGGTCTCACGCAGGATGCTATCTCCTACCACAACTCCATCCAGCCACTGCTCCTCTTATCTTCCCCTCGGGAACAGACGTTTTTTATAAATACAATCCCAACCCTAACTGGGCTTCCATTCCTTGACAATAATGTAAGACTTTAAGGATTGATTGTATCTCAATAGAGACGAAGATGTAAATTGTTTTTTGGAAACAGAATATGGTGGTCGAGTCGTTTACAGGATTTATGACCTGTCATTGGTTGGGTTAAGCGATCGCTTTATGTTAACAACATTCCCCATTCAGCCCTTTTTACGAACACTACGTCTGACAAATTTTGGAAGTTGTATATATGCTCCTATGTTGCACCACACTTCCCATGTTATTAGTTCAATCCACACTAGCGCCATCTATTAAGAATAGGTGTAAGCATTAAACAGAAAATCTTTATTAATGCAATGTGAAGGGCTACATTTGCTATACAACGCCAGGAGAATACTTCTTAAATTTTTATGCTTTTTAAACTTAGACCAGTTTTTGGTTTTTCTTGAATGTTACCAATATTTGTAGACAAATACTGGATTTCAATCCTTAAAAATGATTAACCCGCAATGGGTAAAATCCAATATTTGTCTACAAATATTGGTAACATTCAATATAAGACTTTATCATAAACCCTAAATCCCCCCTCGCCCTCTTTCGGAGGGACACTCCGGGCCATACATTTTGCCCCATCATAAAACAACTACCAAATCACATTCCAACAATGTTTCCTACAGACGTAAGAGGAATAGCCATTAGAGCTGAACCTATGTAAGCCAGAAGATCCAAGTCCAAGTCCAATCTTGAAACACGGCGTGACAGTTACTTCAGCATCGTAAGTTTTCAAAAATAATTCGAATCACTCTGCCTCGATTCCCGCCTCTTCCGCCATTACAATCAACCACGCCGCCATTTTGTTTTGACGGGCGATGACGCGTGACGTCATGTGGAGACGCGCGGTCACGATATCGTGTCTGGGGATTCTTTTTTTGAAAATTTATTATTCAAGCCGCTGTTAACCATTGACCCCTTACCACATATGAAGGACGAATTTTTTTCTTCGCATATTTTCTTTGGCTACGTGTCTTCTTAACAAAACTCATCATCATTACATTGTATGAAATAATCTTCGTACAATTAACGCGTTTGAATGATTCATATTTTGTTTTTGCTTGAATCCTCCAGCACGTATAGGGACATCAATGCCCGATTCTTCTTCTTCTTCTTCCTCAGCATATTCCCGTCCACTCCTGGACAAAGGCCTCCTCCATTCGCTTCCATGTCACTCTGTCCTGTGCAGACTGCATCCAGGTTATTCCGACGTGTCTGTTCAGATCAAATCAAATCAGTTTATTTTCTCAAAAGTTATTACAAAGAACAATTATAGTTTCAGGCATCTATTGAGAACAGGTAAAACATAAAAAATATGTAATACCAGGAACGCATGAGGGATGGTTCGACATTAGGAATACAAGATACTCTCCATAGTCAAGAGTATTTGTCTTCTGAATGTCTTCTGAACGTACTTTCACAGATCATCCTTTCACCGTAGTTGCGGTCGCCCTGCACTTCTCTTCGCCGTCCACGGTCTCCAAGTCAGCAAAGCCCGATTGCCTGTACATTTTGTACTCATTTTTCTTCTTCTTCCTCTTGGTCTAAGTCAGTCTTCGGCAGATTTGAATATCCGCAAAGAAGGGTTAGTCTTCGTCAGCTTGTCTCTATCCCACTACGTACTCCGCCAAACATAATGGTCTCACGCAGGACTCTATCTCCTACCACAATTCCATCCGGGCACTGCTCCTCTTTACATTTAATAATGCCTTAGAAAAGTGTTATTTCCATAAACTATAATAAAACTTCTATACAACAGATGTTTTCATTCGTATTAACCGCCCTACCAGAAACGTGAAACAAATCAGGTTTTTTTATTAATGAAATTTAATTATATATTTATTTTATTTTTTTAAATTACGAAAAGTCAAATACTCGGCCGCACACTTCGCCTGCCCCTTGTAAAACTATCATATTTATGAAGACTTGTACTCAAGTGTTGTTGGCACACGCGCGTATCCCTAACAGTTTGTACCTTTTACGTACATTACTTTTTCTCAATCGCGTACGTGATAGCGCAAAATGGTAGTCAAAGTGAACGTATCACGTACGTTCAAATACGTAGGGTGGTTAATTAAATAAAACTGTTTTTTAAGTGCTTCTTTCACTTATTTCGATAGTGACTGGTTTCGCCAGGCTCGTCAGACCAGTCTGTCGATGCCAGCGAGCCTGGCGAAATCATTCGCTATTGAAACGATGACAAAGGTGGAAGTAGTTCTTTAAAAATATCGTTTTATTTTATTAATATTACCGTGTGTTTATTGTTAATAATTATACATTTCCGGTTAGTTTTTCCGACTTGTGTGGTGGCAACGTTAAGTTATTATTCTAGTTTGGCGTATTATAAAATGGCTACGCACGATTTGATGATCGTCATTTCTATCAATGCGGAAAAAAAATACGATATACTTTTTCATGTCATTCTCGTTGCTTCTGGGTAGACGTACTCGTATATATGGTGACGTAATCATGAGAAATGTAATGACGTTGAACACGCGTAATAAAAACGTTTATAACTACGCACTGCGAACATTAGAACGAGAGAATTAGCAACATGTTTTTTCAAAATATACAGGGGTGTTTTTTTAGAGGTTTGTTTTTTAAACTGGCAACATTGTTTCTACAGACTGTCAATTTGACAGTTGACAGTTGATTTGTAATCAGTGCGTTTTGCCATTTCACCATGAATAGACTGACGTCATAACAGCGCATGGAAATTGTGCACATTTATTTTGAAAATCATGGTTCGGTTCGCCAAACTTATCGTGCAGTACGTCCATTTTACGGTCGACATAATCGTCCATTCGAGCAAGTTATTCGGAAGACCGTGGATCGTTTTCGCACCACGTACACTCTAGTGGATAATACGCATCCACAAAGACGACAATTGTCGAAAATTGGATTTCACGATTGCGCATCATTCGAGCTAGCCGTGGCGCTCATATGCCCGAAATCATAGATATTCTTCTTCTTCTTCTTCTTCCTCAGCCTAATCCGGTCCACTCCTGGACAAAGGCCTCCTCCATTTGCTTCAATGTCATTCTGTCCTGTGCAGACTGCATCCGGGTTATTCCGACGTGTCAGTTTAGATCATCCTTCCACCGTAGTTGCGGTCACCCTGCACTTCTCTTCGCCGTCCACGGTCTCCAAGTCAGCAGTCTTCTTGTCCATTTTTCATCTGGGCTTCTGGCTACGTGACCTGCCCATTGCCATTTTAGTGTCGCCACCCGGTGGGTGATGTCAGCCGTGTCGGTACTCCCTTAGAAGCCCAGAAGCCCGGTTTGCGTAAGAAATTTTGAATCAAAACCCCCAAATCTAAGTAATCATGCCCCCGCATAAACCGACATAACCCACCAAATCACCTTCCAACAATGGTCCCATCAGACGTAAGAGGAATAGCCACAAGAGCTGAACCTCTGTAAGCCAGAAGAGGTTTTGATTCAAAATTTCTTACGCGAGCCGGGCTTCTGGGCTTCTATAGGAGTACCGCCACTGGATGTCAGTGACCTTTGTTTTTTCTCTCACCGTATCGTTTCTGACTCTGTCTCTTAGGCTTATTCCTAACATGGTTCTCTCCATGGCTCTTTGGGTCACTCGCAGTTTCTCGGCACTTTTTTTGGACAATGTAACAGTTTCAAGACCATAAGTACCAACTGGCAGAACGCAGGCTTCATAGACTTTTCGTTTCAGTTTGATCGGTATTTTCCGGTTATTAAGGATGTAATTCAGGTTTCCGAAAGCTCCCCAGCTTAGTCCAATTCTTCTTTTTAGCTCTGCGGCCTGGTTATCTCGGCCCAATCGAATATTCTTCTCACCATTATTTTAATGTGTTTTTTTTTCATTTTGAATTTTGATACCTCTAATAAAAACACCCTATATTTTAAAATTGAAAAATCGACCCTGCATGGAATGGAATGAAAACCCTGCAAAGCAAGATGGCATCACTTAGGATTTTATCACACCATCACGCCGCTTCTTCGGAAGGGTAGTCAAAGAGAATAGACCGCCACACTACTCTGTCCTGACATACCTCTCTAGTTTCCTCCATACATGCATGTCGATTCATCCGACTTCTCACATGGCCGACCACTAAAATTCTTTTAATTTGGCCATGTTTTCCTCAGTCTTCCTCGACTCTGTACTCCATTCACATTTTAAACATGTTATTTCGTAACAATTTTTCCTCATTCATACGTTCCACTTTCCCAACCAACGCAGTGATCCTTTCACAATACTTTCTTCTGCTCTACACTCCTTTCTAATATCAGGATTTTAAATTCTGTTGTATATCGTTTTACCACACATGCGTGTAAGGTCTCTTCTCTACCGCATTTATTCTGTTCTCATCCTTCTTCTGCCAGTTCCATGCTTCGCTTCCATGCATGCATAAGGGCTGGAACTCGAAATTCACTGTGAACAGCAATTTATGCTTTCATTGATAAATTACGTGGTTCGGACATATGGAGCGCATGGATGGAGAAAGACTGGTTAAGAAAGTATACGTTAATGATGTCAATGGAGTACGGAGTCGAGGCAGACCGAGGGAAACATGGCATGACCAAATTAATCAAATTTTAAAGGTTGGTCATGTTAGAAGTCGGAAGAATCGACGTGCGTGTATGACTCGCTGTATGAATGTGGAGGAAGCTAGAGAGGTGTGCCAGGATAGAGTGGCGTGGTGGTCCATTCTCTCTGCATACCCCTTCGGGGAAACGGCGTGATGGTTTGTTTGTTGATAAATTATGATTTATTTGATTGTGCCACGTTTTCCTAGGTCTTCCCCTATTTCTAGTTCCATTTACAATCGTTAACATATATATTTTTACCATTATTCATTCATTTATTAAAAAATAAATCAAATATTTAATGTCGATCACGTGAGGAGTCGGAGAAATCGACGTGCGTGCATGACACCATGTATGAGTATTGAGGAATCGAGAGAAGTATGCCAGGAAAGAAAAGTGTGCCAGTCCAATTATTCTGCCTAACCCTTCGGGGAGACGGCGTGATGGTAAGTTAGTTTAGAAGAATCGAGATATTAAAGTTATTAGAAGAAATGTGTACTAGCTACGCAGCACCGGTAAGGGAAAGTTAAAAAAATGAATCACATGTTTTTACTGCATAGTGAAATGCATTATATATGCTTACACGAGTGAAATATAAAATCGAGCATAAAAAACTTTATTTTGTTTATGAAAGTTCGCAATGTCTGATAAAAATTGATATATGGAACAGTAAAAAATCCAATAAATTATTTTAATTGGAAACATGACTATGAAATATTGCTAAATAAGAATTGTCTGCTATTAAATTTACCTGTATTTATCTATTTAACTATCTGTCCTGCGTTCTGCCAGTTGGTACTTATGGTCTTGAAACTGTTACATTGTCCGAACAAAGTGCCGAGAAATTACGAATGACCCAAAGAGGCATGGAAAGAGCCACGTTAGGAATAAGCCTAAAAGACAGAGTCAGAAACGATACGGTGAGAGGAAAAACAAAGGTCACCGACATCATCCACCGGGTGGCGACTCTAAAATGGCAATGGGTAGGTCACGTAGCCAGAAGATCAGATGAAAAGTGGACAAGAAGACTTGACTCGGAGACCGTGGACGGCAAAGAGAAGTGCAGGGCGACCGCAACTACGATGGAAGGATGATCTGAACAGAAACGTCGGAATAATCTGGATGCAGTCTGCACAGGACAGAGTGACATGGAAGCGAATGGAGGAGGCCTTTGTCCAGGAGTGGACGGGAATAGGCTGAGGAAGAAGAAGAATAAGAACTATCTGTCCACCGTATTTCCGAGGGATAGCCAGAGTAGACGGCCTTTCATATCCTTTCACCTCTTCTAACTACTTATGACTGAGGGTCTCGTCCATACAATAGTCCAGGTTCTGGTAAATAGCGACTTGCGGGCAGGAAAATAAATGTTCAAAGTCTTCAATTAAACGCTCTCAGAAGTTCGTTTTGAGCCCAACTTAGCCGGACCAGCCTGAACATTATGCATTAGGCACTGTCTAGGCCTTCCAAGAGGTTTTACTTCGGTCGGTCTTGACGTGTACATGGTATTGATTGCTCTGGTCTCTGGGTCGGCATACGTGCCCAATTCATTCTAGGCGACCGGCTCTCACGGTGCTCGTTACAAGGGGATACTGGGTCATTGTACGGATTTCTTGGTTGGTCCTATGATCCTATGCTCTATGGCCGCTATTTGTCCTGTGGTCTCTAGGTTCCCTCTGCAACACAAGGTCGGGGTCCCAGAATCATTTTCTCAACTTTTCCAATTATTATAACCATTTCGAGGTTTTCCTGATCTCTCCGGACTGTCCAAAATATTTTATATAGTCTTGCCCTGATGCCCAGCTGATCAAAGATGCTGTTTCTTCAGGGTATGTGCAGCATTCGCAACCGGCACCACATCTCGAAAGCGTTAATTTTGGATATACTGACATACACTTTTCGAGTTTGCAGACACTTTTGGTCTAGATCCTAGATTGTCTAGACTCTAGACAAACAATATCTCATTAATTCGACCCATTTTTTTTACTGACATTGCATTCTATTGTATTTCTGCTGATATTGAATTTGCATGTTATTGAAGGTTCTAGTTTTTAAATATCGAACACACAATATAGTTTTTTTTCCAATCATAGTTTATTATTTCATTTCACGCGCTCAGTACTAAAACTTTTCTTCTTCTCAGTGGTATTCCTCATGATTGACGGTCGTGTCCATCCTGAAAACCATTGACCATGGTACGCCATGCACTCTAGTCATCTGTCAGTCTCCAGGCTGCAGCTAATGAGAGACCAGTCAGATCCCCGATTTGATCGGACCAGCAGCTCGGTGGTCGTTCTTGTGGTCGCTTTCCCTCCACTTGATGATGAGCTTTTCAAGGTTGTCCTAATCTCTCCGGGCTATGTGTCCAAAATATTTCTCTGAGAGCACACCCGCGAGAGTCTTGTCTTGATATCCAGCTGGTCAATGATTGACTGGTTTGTTATTCTTGCCGTCCAGGGTATACGCCTTAAGTTTATCGAAAATTTATTATTTATAAATGTAGACTTCAATTGACAAACTGCGCCGCCTTCTTCGCGGCATAATTCGATCAAAATAATTGAGTGTCGCCACTTGACCTTAACCCCAATCTTTGTTCGGCGACTCTGCTCTGCTCCATTGTGTTTCTGTAGTCTTGATTTGTAATATTACCGTGTCATCGGAAGCGATACTCGGATTTCTGGTGTAACCACGCTAAAATGAACCTGCGCAAAGTGACCTGACGTGACCTAACACGACCCAATTGAACACATGTTAGCCTATAGCTTATTTCCTCAAATGTATATTTGATATTCACTTACTCAAAATAAAAGTCACACTGTTACTATTCAAGAGTTAATCTGACCCTGCCATAAAAACACTGTTTATTTTAATTAATACGAATGAAAACGTCAGTTTTCTAGAAGTTTTATTATACAACATTTTGAATGTATACAAATACTGGATTTAACCCATTGCGGGTAAGTCATTTTTAAGGATTAATTTTATCTCAATAGAGACGAAGATGTAAATTGTTTTTCGGAAACAGAATATAGTGGTCGAGGCGTTTACAGGACTTATGACCTGTCATTGGTTGGGTTAAGCGATCGCTTTATGTAATACAACATTCCCCATTCCGACCTTCTTACGAACACCACGTCTGACAATTATTTTTTGAAAGTTGTATATATGCTATCATGTTAAGAAACATTTCACATATTTTAGTTCAATCTACACTTGCGCCATCGATTGAGACTAGATGTTGATAGGGATCAAACCGGGCGGCCAATGAAAATAACGTTCTTTCTATATAATTTATTGAATCTAGTACAAGCGATTAATACACTAGAGTAAAGTAGATCCTGTCCGGTGGCGAGGTACCGGCAGAAGTTCCTCCGGTGAAGGGGCAGGCGGTAGCGCGGACTGTAGGTAGTCGGGGAGCAGGCAGCGAGGCGGGCAGCGTGCCGACAACAGTCAGATCCGAAGGGATGAAGCTCGATCAGTTAGGACCTCTCGTGTTGACTCGCCGAGCTCACATGCCGACTGCCAATCGCACCCGCCGTTATATAGGCGAGTGAGTCCGTGTGTACGAGGTGGTGGGGGTTCCATTCTGTAGCGCCATTGGTCGGCGCCTGTAAGCCGGTAGTGGGGGTGCCTCTGCGCTCTGTGGTTGGTCGCTTCGGCCGGCTGCGGCTCACTCGGAGCGGCCGAGTTCGGGGCTGTATTTTTCATTCTAATTTTTCACCCGGCGCGTGCGGAGCTCCGGGCCGTCATCGGGAGGCGGTGTTTCGGCCTCTATTCATGCACGTATCAATCCCCACCGGCCTCTAGGTCTGAAACGGCGCCTTCTGGGAATCGGCGTATTTCGTCTGCGTGGATCTTTACTGGTTTCCCCTTTTTGTCCACCCAGTATACGTTCCCTCTTCCTACGGCTTTCAGAATAGTGTATGGGCCTCCCCATTTTGCGGCGAATCCGGCAAAGTTTCCTTCTGGATTCCCTGTGAGTGGGTGTTCCTTAATTAGCACCAGATCGTCTCTTCCATATTTTTCATTTGATACCTCAACGTCCGGAGCGTATCGTTCCTGGTATTTGTCTTGGTGCTGTCTTATCTCCTCGTCTGTGGTTTCTCTGGATCTGGCGGTTACTTCTTCCGTTTCTACGGGAACGACCGCGTTCCATTCTCCTGGTTTTGGTATATTATACCCTAGGAGTGCTTTACTTGGTGTAACTCCTGTTGCCTCATTTCTTCTTCTTCGTAAGGCCGTGAGGACTTCTGGTAACTTCTCGTCCCATTCATCGTGCGGTAGGTCCTTTAGGAGTATTCTCAGCCCTTTTTTTATTTCCTGGTTCCTTCTTTCTGTAGGATTTGACCGCGGGTGATAGGTGGCTGTTGTCCAGTGGTCTGTTTGCCATTTTTTTATTTGTTGCAACCAGTCCTTGTGGTAAAATTGTCTCCCGTTATCCGTCAGTATCCTCTTCGGAAATCCGTAGCGCTGGAACACTTCTCTCTCGAGGATTTTCGTGATGACTTGGGCTCTGCTGGATGTTATCGCGAAGGCTTCCACCCATCTTGTGAATACGTCCGTTACCACAAGGATGAATTTGTTTCTTCTCGCTGTCCTTGGATATGGTCCCATGATGTCGGCTGCTACCAATTCGAAAGGTCGCGAGGGCTTTGTACCGCCTTGAGGTGCTTTGTTTTTGTTTGGGCCCCTTTTGGTTGTCGCGCAAACCATGCATTGTGTGACATGTTTCTTGATGTCATCGTACATCTTGGGCCAGAAGAATATCTCCGCGATGGCACGTATTGTTTCTTGGATTCCGGGGTGAACGGCGGAGTCAGAGTCGTGGTATTCGTATAGTACCCTCGAAACGGTCGATCTCGGCACTACCAGTCTGTCCGATTGTCCTTCCTTTTTCTTCCATAGAATACCGTCTCGCACGTCGTACCCATTTTGATGGCGGATATCCACTTCTGTGAGGTTCCTCTTTTGAAGCAACTGATGGAATCGTCGAATACGTTTCTTGATGCCGTAGTCAGTTGCTTGTTGCTCCCGTATTTCCTGTCCTAGTGGTTTATCTTCGCCTGGTGAGATGTCATCGTTCTCCGGTGTTGTGGGGTGTCCCGGTTCGTCTGACTCGATGTGCTGGACAACTCCTACGTCCGGATATGCCATCCGACTCGGGGTCGTGTCTGCGTCCGTCACTGTTGTCTGTCCGGGGTTTCGGGATAACGCGTCTGGTAATTCGTTCAATTTACCCGGACAGTGCTCGATTGTGAAATCGAATTCTTGCAGTATTAGGGCCCATCGTCCTAATTTCGCCTTCTGTTCTTTGGTGGCGTTGAGCCATGTTAATGCTCGATTGTCGGTGCGCAGGCGAAAATGTCTTCCTTCGATATATGGGCGGTATTTCTTTACCGCCCATACGGCTGCCAAGGTCTCCTGCTCGTTACTGTGGTACCTTTGTTGTGCCGGGTTTAAACGAGCGCTGGCGTAGGATACGACGTCCCTTTCTCCATTAGGGCCCTCCTGGTACAGTACGGCTGCTATTCCTAGCTTGCTGGCATCGGTCTGCAGAATGAATTCTCTCTTGAAGTCCGGTCGCTTTAACGCCATTGGTTTCGAGAAGGCCGCTTTGATCTCGGCTATCGCTCTGTCAGCTTCCTCGGTCCAATTGAAGGTTTTCTTCCTGCCGACCATATCGGTCAGTGGTGCTGCCATTTCCGCAAAATTGGGTACGTATTCGCGTAGCCAGTTGCAGACGCCCAGGAAACTCCGCAGTTCCTTTTTACTACGCGGAGTCGGGGTGTTTTGAATTGCTTCTTCGTGAGGCCTCTGGGGGGAGTTACCCTTTTCTCCTACGGTATGTCCCAAGTAGCTGATTGATGTTTGCCCGATACCGCATTTTCTTGGGGAGCATCGCAATTCGTATTCGGCGAGTCTCTCTAGGACGAGTCTCAAATGTCTTAGATGTTCGCCTATGTTCTGGGAATATATAATAATGTCGTCCAGATATACCATAGCGAATTCTCGCAAGAATCCTGCCAGTACTTGCTGACACATTATTCGCTGAAAAGTGCCTGGCGCACCCTTTAAGCCGAACGGCATGACTTTAAACTGATAGCAGCCACCGTCCGGGGTCGTGAAGGCGGTTTTCTCCTTGTCTTCTTCGGCCATCGGTACTTGCCAGTACCCGCTTTTCAGGTCCAAGACGGTGAAGATGGATGCCGTGCTGAGGTCCTTAAGCGTTTCTTGAATAACTGGGAGCGGTGTGGCTTCTCCTACGGTTACTGCGTTTAACCTGCGGTAGTCGATGCAAAATCTCCGGTCTTTACTCCCTTTCTTAGCTGCCATTACGACCGGGAAGCTGTATGGTGATCTACTCGCTTCTACCACTCCGTCTGCCAACATGCCTTCCAGTTGCTGGTATAAGCCTCGCTTCTTTTCGTCCGATAGTCGGTGCGGGGGGAGTCGTATCGGTCTAGCATCCGTAAGATGAATGTGATGCGGGGGAAGGCGCGCTGGCCCTGATACTGGTTGGAAAACTTCTGCGAACTCGTCCAGCAGAGTTTGGAATTCCGGGCGATTGTTTTCCGGAACCAGTGACGTGTCCGGCCTTTCCGTTTGTATGTTTTTCTTGTCCGATCGGAATGGGATTAGATGAGTGCTCATTCGCACTTTCGCTCCGAAATGTAGGCACTTGCGGTGAAAATCTATTGTGTAAAACGTAGAGCAGGACTATTTACTAAGGTTTATCATAGATGGCGCTAGTATGTGTCACAACGTACCTACTCATGAACTGCAGCGCAATATTAATTTAAAAAAAAGAGTATTGTTGTATTTACGTGTAGTTTTATCGAGAAGTATTGTTGTATTAACTTGTAGTAGAGTTATGTATATAAGAGAGTTTTTTTTATCGAGTTGTCTTAACGTGTTGTTCTAACGAGTTGTAATTACTTATACTTTTGTTTACACAATTAAACGAGTACCTTCACGAGTGCGAGGATTCATTTTTAACATGGTGCCGAAACCAGGGAACAAGTGAGACAGAAATAAGTGTTGTGAACCAGTGACAAAAACATTGGACTTGTAAATTGTAAGTAAAAGTGAACTATTCTGAGAAAATATACTGAGAAAAAATTCTAATTAAAATTGACTTGTAACAATTTCGTGACTTAGCAATTTTTTGGACTCTAAATACTTGTTACAATTTGTGAAGTGATTCAAATTGGACTTGCAAAACTTTTTAAATTTATATTAATCGAAAAGTGCATTGAATATTGGTGACGTTTGAGAACTTAATTAATTTAGTAACAAACTAGAACTTACTTTTAAAAATAAAAATTTGTGTACTTGAAAATCAAAATGGAAAATTTAATTGAAGGTCAAATGGAGATTCTTGAACAATTAAAAAAGGCTGAGCGGAATCTTAAAAAAGCAAGTTATGAGACTCGAGCAAAATCTAGTTATTTAACAGCTAGAATGGAAACGTTGGATAAATTAGAAGAAGCGTTTAACAAAAATCATTTTAAAATTGTCGCATCGATTACAAAAGAGCAGAAGGCAACATTACCATATTTCACTGATGATGTGCAGGATACGTTTCAAGAAGGTGTTATCACTTACAAAACCCTTCTTAAGGATTACCTCACTATGAACAACCCAAGTACTACTAAGGCAAATAATACGACAGTGCCCAAGACTAAGGAAAGTACTTCTGAGGCTCACTTGCCGCAAATTAAACTTCCCGTTTTTGCAGGGAAATATACCGAGTGGCAATCCTTTTACGACATGTTTGTTTCATTAATCCATGAAAACAGCTCACTTTCACCAGTACAGAAACTACATTATTTAAAAACGAGCTTATCTGGAGAGCCTGAACTGCTGTTGAGAAATTTTCCGACTACCTCAGCAAATTATCAAGAAGCATGGGATCTATTAACCAAACGTTATAACAATAAAAGGTACAATTGCAATGCCATTCTGAAGACTTTATTTGCTCAAAAAAGTCTACAACACGAGTCTGCAAGCTCCATAAGACAACTTTAGATACTACAACATCATGTCTAAAGGCATTATATAATCTTGAAATTAACACGAAAGAATGGGACGCGATAATAATATTCTTGGTTGTGTCAAAATTAGACACTGAGTCACACAGACAATGGGAGAATCATGTGAGTACTGTAGAACAGGACCTACCAGAATGGTCACAATTGGAGAAGTTTATGGAAACAAGATTTCGAAGTTTGGAAATGGTAGATACAAGTAAAAACCCTGCGACTGCTAAAACAAACATGCAAAATAAAAATCCAAATCAAATAGTGAAAGCTAGAGCGTTTCATTCCGCTGTGAATGTGAAGCCAAGTTCGTCTGAACAGCTATGTGCGATGTGTGACGGGCCACATTACATATACTATTGTAATCAATTCAAGAAGCAGCCAGCATTTGAGAGGCAGAATATAGTACAAGCCAAGAAACTTTGTTTTAATTGTCTTGCACCAACGCATCCAGTGTATAAGTGTCGTCAAACTACTTCTTGCCGTAAATGCGGTAGGAAACATCACACGTTGCTGCATTTCGAGGACGAGGATAAACAAGCATATAATAACTTGAGGCAAAATGAGGGTTCCAGAGGAGAAGCACAACAACCTAAGAGTGAAACAACTAACAAAATAAACGACGCAACTGTAGTAGCAAATTTTTCGAGAGGAGATTTAAAAACTAATACGAGTAATGTACTATTAGCGACTGCTGTTGTTAAAACATGTTGTAAAAACGGTTCTTATTTTGTAATTAGGGCTTTACTTGATCAAGGCTCGCAAGCCTCCTTTGTTTCTGAAGATACTGTGCAATTGTTAGGTCTGAAACGAACAAATGTAAATGGTAAGGTGTCAGGTTTGGGAGATGGTCAAATGGTGGTCAAACACGTAGTTAGTCTCAAAGTCGAATCGCGTATCGAGCCTAGAAAAATAATACGAGTTAATGCATATGTACTAAAATCACTTACTTCGGTTTTACCCTCACGCGAAGTACCGATCCCCGATTGGCTGGAGCTGACCAATTTACCTCTTGCAGATCCAGGATTCACCTCACCAGGTAAGGTTGATTTATTACTCGGAGCTGACGTATATGGAGAAATATTGCTAGATGGGATTAAGAAGAGTCAATACGGAAACCTAATAGCACAAAACACTTTATTCGGGTGGATTTTATCTGGAAGAGTATCACAACAACTAAGTACTGAAAACATTAAAACCTTACACGTGAAAATAAACGAAGACGAGATACTAAAAACATTTTGGGAAATTGAGAACGAGCCTAACAGTATTGAGAAAAAAATAACTAGAGAAGAGCAACTTTGTGAAGAGTTTTATGATAAAACTACAATAAGACGTGAAGACGGGAGATTTGTTGTAAGGTTACCGTTTAAAACAGCCGATCCGCAATGTCAGTATGGAAAGTCATGCGACATAGCTGAAAGGAAACTACTTGCATCAGAGAGAAGACTGAGTAAAACTCCGATACTTTTAAACGAGTATAATAAGGTTTTGGAGGAATACATTACTTTAAATCACATGAGACCAGTTCACAGTTACGAGATTAACAACCCTAAGGCAGTGTACTTGCCTCATCATGCTGTCGTACGCGAGGATAAAGATACGACGAAGGTTCGCGTAGTGTTTAATGCCTCGAGTAAGGGATCAAATAATGTGTCACTAAACGACGACCTTCATATTGGACCTAAACTTCAGCAGGACTTACGTCATCTCTTACTTAGATGGCGAAGAAATCCTATATGCATTGTTGCAGATCTTGTGAAAATGTACAGACAAGTACATGTGAATGAGAATGACGCTGATTTCCAGAGGATTGTGTGGAGACCTAGACCTGATATGTCAATCCAACATTATAAACTGTTGACGTTAACATTTGGCACAGCTTGCGCACCATATCTTGCCGTGAAGACACTGCAGACGTTAGCAGAACTAGAGAAAGATCAGTTTCCATTAGCAGCACAGATAACAAAACTTGATTTCTATGTGGATGATCTCATGACAGGTTGCGAAACTGAGATTGAAGCCTTACAAATTTACGAGTCAACGAGTAAACTAATGAATCATGGTGGATTTCAATTACAGAAATGGAGCAACAATAATAACAACTTTTTGAACCACATCGAGAAAGAAAAATTAAGTAATGAGCAAATGATGACAATAAAAAGTGACAATATGATGAAGGTGTTAGGGATTTGTTGGAACAGACTGACAGATAATTTTGAGTACAGAGTTAATCTAAGGGATCCCGAACAACCTATTACTAAACGAAAGGTACTTTCAGACATTGCCAGGCTATATGATCCTATTGGTTGGATTGCACCGGTAGTGATCACTGCTAAGGTATTCATACAAAAGTTGTGGAAAGCAAATCTTGATTGGGACAAAGAGTTACCAAACGAATTAATGGTTGAGTGGTTAAAATTTAGACATAATTTGAAGCAGCTTACAAATATTTCAATTCCACGTTGGCTCGGCTCAACCAAAGGATCTAAACTTGAACTTCATGCATTTTCGGATGCGTCAAGTGTAGCTTATGCAGCAGCAGTGTATTTGAGAGTGGTGGATACAACTTACCATGTACACGTGAAGCTTGTAACAGCTAAAACTAAAGTCGCGCCAATCGAGAGGGAGGTGTCAATACCAAGATTGGAGCTTTGCGGAGCGGTGTTAGCTGCAAAACTCATACATGAGGCCTCACAGGTGCTGGACGTCCCCAAGCAGGATTTGTACGCGTGGACTGACTCAACCGTTGTATTAGCTTGGTTACGTGGGCCAGTTAATAGATGGGCTACTTATGTGAGTAATAGAGTATCCCACATTCTAACAATTATGGACATCGAGCAATGGGGACATGTATCAACTCTCATGAATCCCGCTGATTGTGCATCAAGAGGCCTTAGACCCAACGAGTTGAATAGTCACAAACTGTGGTGGAACGGCCCGAGATGGCTTTCAGAACAAGTTGTTAATGTAGAGAGCCCTGAAATACTTGATACACATGAAGAAGAACGAATTAAATCATTCTCAACGATGAACAATGAGTAATTTTGTGTGGATGAAGTATTCAGATTTAACTAAAATGTTAAAGGTTATTTCGAGATGCCGGAGATTTTTAACACTAAAGTTGTCGAGAAATGAGAGGACAGCATTTTCAAAGTTCGTTTCAACGGAGGAGATGAACCAAACTTTGCAAATATGCATTAAACAAGTGCAAGATGTCGAGTTTAATGAAGAAATTATTTCACTAAAAGTAAAGGGTTATGTTGCAAAACAGAGCGCCTTATATACTTTTCATCCGTTTTTAGACGAAAATGGCATTTTGAGAGTTGGTGGACGCATAAATTTGGCTAATGTGGACTATGGTCAAAAGCACCCAATTATTTTGCCCGCTAAGAATCATCTGAGTAGACTAATAATTGCAGATGCCCATAAGAAGACGTTACACGGGGGACCTCAAGTCATGATGAATTTTTTGAGATCCAAGTTCTGGATATTGAGAGCACGAGAGATGGTTAAAACATATTATAGGAATTGTACACAATGTTTGAGATATTCAAAGGCGGCAAGCAACCAATTGATGGGTCAGTTACCAGAGGCCAGAGTTAAACCAAGCCGACCATTCAAGACCGCAGGAGTGGACTACGCAGGTCCTATTAACATTAGATTTTCACCAGGGCGAGGAGCTAAATCTTATAAGGGATATATATGTTTGTTTGTGTGCATGGCGACTCGCGCGATTCATCTCGAAGCGGTGACCGATTTAACTACCAAGGGTTTTATTGCTGCATTTAGGCGATTCGTTTCACGAAGAGGTCACTGTCAAGATCTCTTCAGTGACAACGGTACAAATTTTATCGGAGCCGAAGTTATGTTAAGGGACATGTTCAACAGCGCCAAATCTGAGCTACCTAATGAAATAGCCGAGATATTAAGTTTGGAATCAACAAAATGGCATTTCATCCCTCCAAGAGCCCCAAATTTTGGTGGACTTTGGGAGGCGGGTGTT
>JAHDVF020000640.1:0-162259 GCA_022606425.2 Lepidostoma basale | reverse complement strand
GGATTGGTTTGCAGCAATTTCCTCCATTATTCTCTTCCACTTTTCCCTGTCTTGTGCGGCTCTTTTGAGATCTGCATATGATGAGCAGCGCACGTCCACCAACAGGTCCTCCAGGTACTCTCGGCGTGGGCGTCCCCTAGAGTTTGTCCCCTCAGTCATACCCTCCATTATGGCATGCAAGAGACCTTCTTGACGTATTACATGGCCGATCCATCTTGCACGCCTTTCGGACAAGGTTCTGAGCAGGTGCCTTCCTCCTTCGATTCCTTGAAGAACTTCCTCATTCGTGATGTGGTCTCTCCAGGAAATTCCAAAGAGTCTTCTATAGGACCACATCTCAAAAGCCTCTAGTCTCCGCTTATCCTTTTCGGATAGGCACCATGTCTCGCAGCCGTACATCAAGACACTCCATACATAGGTCTTGATGAGGAGTATTCTCAGTTTTAGGTCTATATTATTTGACTCAATTATTTTCGACCTTTTGTTAAATGCTAGCCTAGCCTGATGTATACGGCTGTCGACCTCGCTTTTAGACCGACCGTCCCATGTTATTTTGCTCCCGAGGTAGACAAACTCCTTGGTGTTCTTTAGTGGAACTCCTGACATCACTACTCTCATCTGATGCTGCGTTCGGCCTACAGTCAGCAGCTTTGTTTTGTCCTTATTTATCTTCATGTTGTAGCTATCTTGAAGAATGTCTTGCAAAGTATCTAAGGCCTCCTGCAGTTCCTCTTCACTTTCAGCAACCATAGCAATATCGTCAGCAAACCTTATCATGTCTATCTTTTGCCCGTGTATCCTTACACCTTCTCTGTGACTCATTCTCTCTCTCAAGTCGTCAATCGCATTCTGTATATAAATGTTAAAAAGAGCAGGTGACAGAGAGCATCCCTGTCTTACCCCTTGTCTTATACTGGCTTCCTTTGTGCCCTCGTCACATCTGATTATGGCAGCCTCATTCTTGTATAGTGCCTGGATTATTTGTCTATCTCTATATTTAATATCAGTTTTTTTCAAAATCTCGAAGAGCTTCCTCCATTCCACCCTGTCGAAAGCCTTCTCCAGGTCTATGAATGCGATGAATGTGTTTTGGTTTTTTCTTACTCTCTTTTCTAGTAGCATTCGCAGTGACAGTATTGCTTCTCTGGTTCCTACACCTCTTCTGAAGCCATACTGGTCACTGGAAAGGATGTTCTCTACTTTTGGTTCTATTCTTTTTAGAATAATATTAGTTAATATTTTTGAGGCATGGGATGTTAGGCTTATAGTTCTATGTTGCTCGCATTTCGTCGTACCTGCCTTCTTTGGTAGTGTGACAATTAGGCATTTCTCGAAGTCCTCTGGTATCTTCCCGGTATTATACATTGTCTGTATCATTTTAAACAGGGCATCTGTGGTTCCTTTTCCTGCTGACTTAATTAGTTCGGCCGGGACGTTATCGATTCCGGGTGCTTTCCCGTTTTTGAGGTTTTTCAGTGCAAGGTCAAACTCTTCTCTAATGATTGGATCTCCCAAATCATCCTGGTCTACCTCATTGTCTCTTTCTATCAGTGTTTCGCTGTCAATATTTCCCTTTCCATTGTACAGCATTTCGAGGTATCTTTTCCATCTTTCTCCTAGTTGGTCATTTTCGAAAAGTATTTTGCCGTCTTCTCCTTCTACTGCATTACCCTTTCCAATTCTCATCCCAAAGAAGTCCTTCACCGCAGCGTGAGCTCTTTCTACATTTCCTCTCTTGAGGTCGTCATTTATCTCATTGCATTTATTCTGATAGTAAGTTTCTTTGGCTATTCTTGACTCTCTATTTATTTTATTTCTTAGCACTTTGTATTTCTTTTGTGATTCAGCTCTTTTATCATTTTTGAGCTCTCTTCTATCCTTTATCATACTTAGGATTTCATTGGTTATCCATTCCTTCCTTGCTTGGGGTCTTTCCTTGCCTATAATTTCCTCTGCCGTAGTTTTAATCTTTGTCTTTATCTCTTTCCAGGTCACATTCACGTTCTCTTCCTCCATTAGGTTGCACTCTTGCGTCTTTTCCTTAAAACTGTCACTGACCTCTTTTATCTTTAATACTTTTGTATCCCATTTGAAATTATTTCTCTTTTTTAATTTTTTCAGTTTAAGGAGACTTTTGGCCATTACCATATTATGGTCACTATCTATATCTGGACCGGAATAGCTTCTGCAGTCTTTTATTTGGTTTTTAAATCTATATCTAACTATTATATAATCTATTTGCAGTCTTTGTCGGTCTCCAGGGGATTTCCAGGTGTATCGCTGTCTTGGGTGGTGTTGAAAACAAGTGTTTGCTATCACTAATTTGTGTTTTTCGCAGAATTCTGTCAATCTGTTTCCTCTGTCATTTCTTGCACCTAGCCCAAAGGGCCCAACACAAGTTCCTTCACGTCCTTCTCCTACAACAGCATTGCAATCTCCTAGGAGAATCAGATTTTCACCTGCCTTTATCTCTAATATAAGTTTATCCAGCGCACTGTATACCTCCTCCACCTCTTCGTCACTATGACTAGATGTTGGCATGTATACTTGGATAATAACAGTGTCTACGGGCTTAGTTTCTATTTTGACTAGGATAATTCTTCCACTATATTGCACGTATCCCTTAACCCGTTTTCCCCACTCCTTGCACAGCACAACGCCTACTCCTCCTTGACCAGGTTTATCCTTTATGCATCCTGTGTGGATGATTCTGTAGTCGCCACTCCAGAAATCTCCACAATTGGGCCATCTCATCTCTGCTATACCTAGAGCATTCAAATTAACGTTTTGCATTTCGGCTTTCAGATTATCCAGTTTGCTGTTTTGTAGTAATGTGCGGACATTCCACGTTGCCCATCTCGCTATTTGATTCTTTGTATTTGGCTTTGGTTTCACTATTAACTTTGTGTTTCTAGCATCTCGAGCAGTCCCCACCCGGAGATCCGAACGGGGGACTATTTTACCTCCGGAAAATTTTACTTGAGATGGAATCATGTTTTGCTGATTCTTGGGATGCCACTTGGGCCTTTAATGTGGTAGTTTCCCGTTTCTTTCCACATCCTATGCCGTTGACCACGAAGGTTCTTCCGCCTTTGGAGATTATTTACTTCTCCAGGGCAAGAGGGTGCCCTAAACAACAGTCGCCCGTAAGGCGAAAGTTGGTGGTCAGCTTATTCCGGCCAACGCTCGGTCCCTGTCTATATTTGCCGACTTGAGGTCGTTGCTCACTCCCCACCACGGGAAGGAATAGATCAGGATTTTCCTTTCCTCAAACCTGAGACCAGGGGGCATTTCTCAGAGTTCTCCAGTACTTCAGGGGAGCGTGATGGTTAGTTAGTTAGTTATATTATTTCCCCAATCCACCCCTTGCGCTATCAAACAACCCTCCAGTGTATTCGTCAATTAGTTTGTGTTACCCACCCCATATCAAGCGATTCACTCTCTTCTATGCTAACCCCACAATAGAATTCCCGTTTCACCATTTACAAATGGAAACACATACAATATGTTTGATTTAACGAGAATTTGATTCAATGAAATTAATACATTAATATCATTAAGGGAAGGAACTTAATTTCGAATAATATAACTTATATATTAATCTCTTAGACGAATGTGTGAAAAACTGTGTCGAATGAAAATATAAGAAGTGAATGCGGTGCGAATGAAAGTGTTGTGAACAAAATAATGAAATGATCATTAAGATGGTTCGAACACATTGAAAGAATTAATGAAGAAAGATTGGTAAAAAATGTTTATGTTAACGATGTAAACGGAACTACAATAGAGGAAGACCGAGGAAAACGTGACGCGATCAAATAAATCAAATTTTGAATGTCGGCCATGTGAGGAGTCAGAGAAATCGACGCGCGTGCATGACGCGATGTATGAATGTTGAGGAATCGAGAGAAATATGTCAGGAAAGAAAAGTGTGGCAGTCCATTCTTTCTGCCTACCCCTTCGGGGAGACGGCGTGATGGTTAGTTAGTTAGTTAGTTGTTACTAAACATGTCATTTTTTGTAAAAGCCCTTGCGGCGTTTATGTCAAAAATAAAAAAATATTTTGAATACTGTTGTCATAAATCAGTGTAATCCGAGAGCGAAATGCAGAACCGGTCCCGTATGGGACCGTTGGGCAGGGAACGACGCAAATCCGCGGTCCTATACGGGACCACTAGGCGTCCAAAGGTTAATCTAGTTGAATTTTTATTCAATTCTATGTCCCAATCATAGAACGCAATGCGATGTCCCAATATTCCAATGTATACAATCTTCTCTTCTTCTTCTTCCTCAGCCTATCCCCGTACACTTCTGGACAAAGGCCTCCTCCATTCGCTTTCATGTCACTCTATCCTGTGCAGACTGCATCCAGGTTATTCCGACGTGTCTGTTCAGATTATCCTTCCACCGTAGTTGCGGTCGCCCTGCACTTCTCTTTGCCATCCACGGTCTCCAAGTCAGCAGTCTTCTTGTCCACTCGTCTGAGCTTCTGGCTACGTGACCTGCCCATTGCCATTTTAGAGTCGCCACCCGGGGGCTGATGTCAGTGACCTTTGTCTTTTCTCTCACCGTATCGTTTCTGACTCTGTCTCTTAGGCTTATTCCTAACATGGCTCTTTCCATGGCTCTTTGGGTCATTCGTAATTTCTCGGCACTTTGTTTGCATAATGTAACAGTTTCAAGACCATAAGTACCAACTGGCAGAACGCAATGTATACAATAGGTCGCTTAAACCCAATAGCAATTTATATTGATTCACATGACATATGATAGATAGCTAATCTTTCTCCATTTTTATTTTCACGTGAATTCTATACAAGACCAAAGAAAGTGTAATAATTACAATTCCCTCGCCCGGAATCGAACCCGAGACCTCTTGCATGGCAGTCAAAGCTGTTTTGTCTCATTGTAGTGTTCCTTATTAATAGATAACGCAGAGTCTTCCATGAAATTGTGTGTTTTTATTATTTTAATACGACCCTCCAAAAAAAACGTAAAAATTATTTTGTTTGTTTATTGTTTTCAAAATATTAAAATTCGCTACCCCTCCAAAAATTTAAATATGCATAAAATTATTTCGGGTGCTTTTTACCGCACGGGGGTGGTTTTGTGTTATTCTAGCTACCCCTTATTTTCAACCCCCATCCATTCAGTCGAATAGCCATTGGAACTGACCACAGGAAAATTTGTTAGCTTTTGTACGCGTAAATTTTTTACCTCATACTGGTCTTGTTAAAATTCTAATCTCAAATTCAATTTCATTTGTTTATATAAAACATTACATTTTAAGAGGCAGTTTTCTCAATGTTATCGAAATATTTAAAGTCCAAAAATTGTAACGCGTAAGTTTCGTTTATTTTCCTTTAATCCTTCTTTTGCCAGTTTTATGCTTCGCTTCCATACATAAGACCGGTACACGAACACCATTGTGCACCGCCATTTTAGATTTTTTGGATAGGTTTTTGTTTGCGATGACAACTTTAAGTGCACCATTCACTTTGTTGCCTGCCCCAACCTTTCTTTAAATACCCCCATCCACTGTAAACATCTTATAACTTGATCCTCAGCCTATTCCCGTCCACTCCTGGACCAAGGCCTCCTCCATTCGCTTCCATGTCACTCTGTCCTGTGCAGACTGCATCCAGGTTATTTCGACGTGTCTGTTCAGATCATCCTTTCACCGTAGTTGCGGTCGCCCTGCACTTTGCCGTCCACGGTCTCCAAGTCAGCAATATTCTTGTCCACTTTTTATTTGAGCTTCTGGCTACGTGACCTGCCCATTGCCATTTTAGAGCATTTGTAAACATAATACCCAGCATTCACGCTAATGTTGCAGACTGTCATGATTTCTTCTTTTTCAAAAATCATTACCTTGGACTTATTCACATTCATCATCAGATCATTTCGCATGCATTCCTCATACATACTATTCACCAGAACGTGTAGTTCATGCTCGTTGTCTGCAAGTAGGACAGCATCATCCGCATACAAGAGACAGCTTACTGACGTTCATTTTGGCACCTTCATCCAACCCTTTCAGCTTTTTCATACTATAAACTAGAATGATCCCTTAAATCGCGCTTTTTACCTTAATTTGGTTTGTAATGAATGTTTTGAAAATAAACTGATTTAATTTCATTTGATATTTCAATAAAAAAATAAATGCCTGGCACAGATCCGAGTGTGGTAAATCTTCATAAAATCAAATGATATTGCGCAAAGCACACATAGCATCATAGCATCATAGCATCGATCTATCATCGTTGGGGGGTTATTTTAATAATTTGTCAAATAATACAAACGGTGCCATATTCCGCTTTACACAAATGCGGAAAAAATTACTGGAAGCTGCCCTTTGTTATACCCGGAGTATTCTTTTGTGAGATTTCAACAGGGCCGCATCAAGGATACAGCCTTTTTTTAAATGTTTTATTGGACACTAAATCCATATCTTAAAAATGAAAGGAAAATAGTGTTTTTATTCGTGTTTTTATTAATAATGAAATGAGATCTCTTAGACAAATATTCTGTGTATGATAGAGTGTCGAATGAAAATATAAGAAGTGAATGCGGTGCGAATGATGGTGTCATGAACAAAATAATGACAGGATCATTAAGATGGTTTGGACATATGGAAAGAATGAATGAAGAAAGAATGGTAAAAAAATTATATGTTAATGATGTAAATGGTACCAGAAATAGAGGAAGACCAAAGAAAACGTGGCACGATCATATAAATCAAATATTGAATGTCGGCCATGTGAGGAGTCAGAGAAATCGACGCGCGTGCATGACACGATGTATGAATGTTGAGGAAGCGAAAGAAATATATCAGGAAAGAAAGGTGTGGCAGTCCATTCTTTCTGCCTACCCCTTCGGGGAGACGGCGTGATGGTTAGTTAGTTAGTTAGTTATAAAATATAACATATTAACTAACTAACCATCACGCCGTCTCACCGAAGGGCTAGGCAGAAAATAATGGACTGCCAAATTTTTCTTTCCTGAGATATTTCTCTCGCATCCTCAACATTCATACATCGTGTCATGCACGCGCGTCGATTTCTCTGACTCCTTGCATGGCCGAAATTCTGTATTTGATTTATTTGATTGTGCCACGATTTCCTCGGTCTTCCTCTATTGGTTCCATTTACATCGTTAACAAATATTTTTTTTTACCATTATTTTTTCATTCATTCTTTCCATATGTCCAAACTATCTTAACAACACTTTCATTCGCGGAATAAGATCTCTTGGACGAATATTTGAATACTCTGTGTGTGATAGAGTGTCGAATGAAAATATTATAAGTGAATGCGGTGCGAATGATGGTGTCATGAACAAAATAATGAAAGGGTCATTAAGATGGTTTAGACAAATGGAAAAAATGAATGAGATGGTTAAAAATAGTATATGTTAACGATGTAAATGGAACTAGAAATAGAGGAAGACCGAGGAAAACGTTTCAAGATCAAATAAATCAAATATTGAATGTCGGCCACGTGAGGAATAAGAGAAATCGACGCGCGTGCTTGGCTCGATGTATGAATGTTGAGGAAAGAAAGGAATATGTCAGGAAAGAAAAGTGTGCCAGTCAATTATTTCTGCCTACCCCTTCGGGGAGTCGGCGTGATGGTTGGTTAGTTAGTTGAAATTAAAAACTAATAGTAGGTACGTCTTTTATAACCCATTGCCGGCCCTGTAAAATAAAATATATCGATCAATTGAATAAACCGATGACTTGTCAAATCGCACATGGCCCATAGTTACATATAATGGGCGTGAGTGAAATATAATATAATATGATATAATACATTCGTAAAACATAGTAGTCGGTCCGACATTCAGTATTTTTTAACTTAGAATACGATAGAAATTTCATTCACCAAGAAACGTTAAGTACATTGTCAATTTTTGCGGAATTTTCTTTTAGAAAACAGATGTTTTCATTAGCATTAATTATTCATTTGAAACACTGAAAAAATATTATGTTATGTAATAATAATAATAATAATAATATGCTAACTTTTAAAGCGCCGTTTTTGTGATGTAATCACCTCAAGGGCGCATTAAGACGTATTTTAAATCTAAAAGTCTAAATTTTCGCGATCGGTCAAAAAGTATAGTAGAACAAAATGTTTAAATTGGGTATGAAATATGAAAAAGATGAGTTTTCAGTTTACATCTGAAATCTGTCGGATCATTTGTGCATCTAAGGTGTGAAGGGAGATTGTTCCAAGCTGATGGACCGGCTACCGCGAACGCTCGATCCCCAAAATTCGTACTAGGGCAACGCTTCTGCTCAACTAATCTTCCTATTGCCGAGGAGTTCGCCGAGCGAAGTGTGGATTTCCTTGTATTTAGGCTGTCCGTTATACAGAGTTCAGATACATAACTTGGTGCCATTCCATGTAGCGCTTTGAAGACTGTCCAGCAGAGTTTATACTGGATTCTTTCTGGACTCTTAAGCCAGTGAAGTTCTTTGAGATGTTGTGTTATATGGGACTTTTTTGGAATGCCTTTAATGAGCCTTGCTGCTGCATTGAACGCAGATTGAAGTTTGTTTTTTTTTGGAATGTTTGCATAAATTCCATTGCAATATTTAATAAAAACTAACTAACCATCACGCCGTCTCCCCGAAGGTGTAGGCAGAAGGAATGAACTGCCAAACTTTTCTTTCAACACATATTTCTTTCGCTTCCTCAACATTCATACATCGTGTCATGCACGCGCCTCGATTTCTCTGACTCCTCACATGGCCGACATTCAATATTTGATTTATTTGATCGTGCCACGTTTTCCTCGGTCTTCCGATTATATTTCTAGTTCCATTCACATCGTTAACAAATACTTTTTTTACCATTATTTCTTCATTCATTCTTTTTATGTGTCCAAACCATCTTAATGATCCTTTCATTATTTTGTTCATGACACCATCATTCGCATCGCATTCTCTTTTTATATTTTCAGTCGACACTCTATCATACACAGAGCATCACACATTCGTCTAAGAGATTTCATTTCTACTGCATTTATTCTACTTTCATCCTTCTTTTGCCAGTTCAATGCTTCGCTTCCATACATAAGGGTCGGTACAAGAACCACATTGTGCACTGCCATTTTAGCATACGTTTTAATTCATTTAAAATAGTAATTGAGTTAAATACCATATTTCTTTTGCTTCCTCAACATTCATGACTCCTCACGTGGACGACATTGAATATTTGATTTATTTGATCGTGCCACGTTTTCCTCGGTCTTCCTCTATTTCTAGTTTCATTTACATCGTTAACATATACTTTTTTTTATCATTCTTTCTTCATTCATTCTTTCCATGTGTCCAAACCATCTTAATGATTCTTTCATTATTTTGTTCATCATTTGCACCGCATTAATTTCTTATATTTTCATACGACCCTCTATCATAAATAACTAGTTAACAATCTGACTACCACGTCGTCTCCACGAAAGGGTATGCAGAAAAAAATATCTCGCCTCCAGTCTCGCCTTTCTTAGGCATTATCAAATGTTGATATTTTTTATTTTCATGAATAAACTTTTAATTTAATAATGCCTTAGAAAGACGCAACAGGAATTGAGAGAAGTATGTCAGTTAAGAACAGTGTGGCGTCCCATTCTTTCTGCCTACCCCTTCGGAGAGACGGTGTGATGGTTAGTAAGTTAGTTATAGCATAAAGCATTGAAGCAATCTGAACGGCTGTAAGAGAAATTCCATTAGCGACATTACCGCCATCTATTAATCACTATAGACGTTATTTTTGACAGATGACTCGGTCGGTATTGGGAAGTAAAAAATAAGAATTTTAAATTCATTTTCAACCATGAAGACTTCGTTCAAATAGATTTAGATACATCTTTTTTGTTAATTTCACGCTCTGTTACAATCGATATATAGTATTCGATCAATTATTTCGTGATTTATTGATTTTGAATCTGTGAAAAGATAAATGACTTGACTTTACGATTATTTTATCAAACTGTAAAAAGCCGACGAATCAAGAGATTAGTTTAGTACTTACCCTTCTTAAATGCATATTTTTTAATAAACATGGGTCCACAACTCTAGACTTGTTAAAAAAATCCATGCTATACGGAGAAGTGCAATCAGTACACATTTTAAACGGAAGACTTTTCAGAGATCTCAATGTTCTCAGACTCCTATACAACGCGTTGGTTCGGAGCAGACTCGAAAGTAGTTCTGTGATATGGAGTCCTCACGAGGCGAAATATACCGTTATGCTGGAGAGGGTTCAGAAAAAAATTCTGATGTATCTCTACATGAGGGAGTATGGTAGCTATCCACGGCTCTATCCAACGGCATTTCTTTTGGGAATGCTCGGAACCAATTCTCTACAGCTTCGAAGGGCATCTAATAACCCACTTCTCTAGATTAATCAGGGGATATTTCGAGAACTCGGCCGTGCTGGAGGATGTTGGTATTTTTGTCCCTGATAGATATCTCCGACAGCGACAGCACAGATTGTTTTACCTACCGGCCGCCAGAACCAATCTGCCTCTGGTGACACCGGTGGAAAGAGCAATTAGTCTGCTGAAAGCGGTCTCCTCGGAGATCGACGCCTTTCATATTAGTGAAAGCACGTTCAGGGGACAAATACTCTCGACTTTAGAAACATCTTGTCTTCCTAGTGTCGAACCATCTCCAATGAGTTTCTGGTAATATGTCTAACTAACTAATTAACTAACCATCACGCCGTCTCCCCGAAGAGGTGGGCAGAAAGAATGGATTAAATAACCACGGGGACATTGTTTGACACCTTTATTGACATCAAACCAGGCTGTAAGATCTCCATTTACTCTGACACTAGCAGTGCTTTCCGTGTATAGCGACTTAATTGCCGTGATCAGTTTTGTACTTATTCCATATTCAGACAATATTTCCCACAGTTTACCTTTATCTACGCGTTGAATGTATATAATATTTTACCTGTACTCAATCGATGCCTTAAAGATTTATGCTTTTGAGTAAAGAAGTTGATTTGATTTAACGACCCTTTCAATGAATGACCTTTTGAAATTAAGTTAAATAATAAATACTTTTTTTTCTAGGTGAAGATTTGGTTTCAAAACCGTCGTATGAAATGGCGGAACTCGAAAGAACGGGAACTGCTTGCCAGCGGTGGATCAAGGGAGCAAACCCTCCCGAACAAGAACAACCCTCATCCGGATCTTTCTGACGCAGAGACCGATCGTCCGAAGCTGTCGCCCCTATCACCAGCGTCTCCTGGCCAAGACGCATCGCAAACCGAAGACAAGAAGAAGTTTGCTGGTAATCAGTTTGAGTTCGATTCCAAGGTGGATGACGGTTCGTACAACAGACACTACGCTGAATCCAACAACTCTAATTTCGTCAATGGAAGGAGTTACTCTTTGATGGCCGCTGATGATGCAATGGCAGAAGACTACGATAGCGAAAACGGAAGCGGAAGCGACGAGGAAATCAACGTCACATGACCTGTTTGATCAGCAAAGTATTTATGTAAATATTAATAAAATAATCTTAAAATAATTTATTTAAAATCTCTTGATGGAAGTTCATTTTAAATAATAATAAAAAAAAAAGATTTTTTATCTGTATTTCGACAGTGACCGGTTTCACCAGGATACCTGGCATCCAGTCTGTCGATGCCATCTAGCTTGACGAAACCAATTGCTGTCGAAATAAAGACAAAAATTAATGTAGTTTTTAAGAAAAACATCGTTTTATTTAACTCACTAACTAACTAACCATCACGCCATTTCACCGGAGGGGTAGGCGGAGAGGATAGATCGCCACAATGCTCTGTCCTGGCATACCTCTCGGCATTCGTCTACATTCATACATCGTATCATGCACGCACGTCGATTATTCCGACTTCGAATGTGACCGCCTTTTAGTAATTGATTAATTTGGTCATGCCATGTTTTCCTCGGTCGTCCTCGGATTCTTTCTCCGCTCACGCTACTTGTGTACAACTTTTTAACCATTCTAATCTCATCCATTCGTTCCATATGTCCAAACCACCTCAGGGATCCTTTTTTAATTTTATCCATGATGCAGTCATCTGCCTTACATTTCTTTCTTATTTCATCGTTCGGTATTCTATCATACAACGTTTTAACGCACATTTTTACTAGTGATGTCATTTCTACGGCGTTTATCCTGCTTTTATCCTTCTTTTGCCAGCTCCAAGCTTCACTTCCATCTTCTTCTTTCTGTGTCCTGTCAGGTCTCCCTAACGTTGACTATCACCCTTGAGTAGTCAGAGTGATGACCTGGGGAAAAATATCCAGAGTGGTACCCCCTTGCATTCTCTGGAGGATTTTCTATCAGGGTTACCTTTCCTTAGCTGGGTGTATCCAGTTTTATGGCGCTGGAAGCTCGCCATTTCACTTCACTTCTTCATTTCTTCATTCATTCACTTTCATACATCGTTTTATTTCATTATTATTTTTTAATTAAATATTTAACACTTGGGGAAGCGTCCGAATTTTTGTAAGTGTTTATGTTTTAAGAAAGATGTTTTAAGATGTTTACGATGTTTTAAGAAAGTAACAAGTTTCCCCTTGCTGGGGCATTATCAAAATATATTTTATAATTGTTTTTTTTTTGCAAGTTCTTGGAATACCACTTGGGTATTTTGATTGACGAATTATCCCTTGCTTTCCTCATTAAAATACAAAAGGTTATTTGTTATATATAATATTTAACCCAATTATTATTTAAATGAATTAAAAAGTGTGCTAAAATGGCAGTGCACAATGTTGTTCTTGTACCGACCCTTGTGTATGGAAGCGAAGCATGGAACTGGCAAAATTTCTCTTGGGTATGCTGGGGTATATCTCCCTCGAACTAAGCAGGGAAGGATTACTAACATCACATTTTTACAAACTGATTCGGGGCTCTATTGAGAACCCCTATGTTCTGGAGCAAATAGGTCTTTTTGTTCCTGATAACTACCTGCGACAGCGCCGACATCAATTGTTCTTTGCTCCGTCACGCAGAACTAACCTGCCTTTGGTGATGCCAGTAGGAAGAGCAATTCGGACGCTGCATCTAATCATCTCGGATTTGGACATTTTCAGTGTCAGTGAGGCAGTATTCAAAAAAAAATATATTGCAAATTCTGGAAAGAGTCGTCGTCTGCAACTGACGGCAAAAACACTGACGTCGACATATTTGGATTCCTTCCGATATGTATGATTTTTTTGGTCTTATGTTGTTTTGTTTTATTGTCTTTATAATTCCGTTATGTGTCCAAATGAGTCGCCTAAATGTTTTATCGTTTGTTATGTCTCATTTGTAAATGTATAAATAAATAAATAAAAAATAAAAGAAGGATGAAAGTAGAATAAATGCAGTTGAAATGAGATCTCTTAGACGAATGTGTGGATACTCTGTGTATGATGGGTGTTATGAACAAAATAATGAAAGGATCATTAAAATGGTTGGGACACATGGAAAGAAAGAATGTTGAAAAAATTATATGTGACCGATGTAAATGGAATTAGAAATAGAGGAAAGCCAAGGAAAACGTGGCACGATCAAATATTGATGTATATCAAATATTGATGTTGAGGGAGCGATAGAAGTATGTCAGGAAAGAAAAGTGTGGCAGTCCATTCTTCCTGCCTACCTCTTCGGGGAGACGGCGTGATGGTAAGCTAGTTAGTTATCAATAAAAGCTAAAATGGCTCCTCTACGTTCATACATCGTGTCATGCACGCACGTCGATTTATCAGTCTCCTCACGTGACCGACATTCAGTATGTACTCGTACTCTATCATATATAGTTTAATCACACTTTCGTCTAAGAGATCTAATTTTTACAGAATTTATTCTACTTGTATCCTTATTTTCCTAGTTCCAATCTTCACTTCCACACATAAGGGTCGGCACAAAAACAGCATTGTGCACTGCCATCTTAGCTTTTTATTATATTTTCTTTCGTTTCCAATCACTACTTTTGAAGATGTTTTTAAATCATTATATTGTAAATATTTGTACTAATAATTATGTTAGCAATATGACATTTATATTAAAAATGATATATAGAAATAAAATAGAAAACTATAATATAATATAGAAAGTTATGTAAAAGCGGAATAGAGATTAATCAGTTGATTAGTTTTTGTTCATTTTTATTTATGTTACTACTTAACTATGATGATATCTAACGCCATTTAAATAAACCATACATAGAATACTGAAATACAGCGAACAGAATTTTCAATCTACGCGACGCCACAACGCAAGTGATTTGCGCATGCTTAATTCGAATACCACTGAATTCGACATCGGCGCCATCTATGGTCAACAGATATAACTATGAATTATTATCAGAAGGTCTATTATTTCAGATCTTCCCAGAAGGTTTTAACGGTTACTTACCGGGCCCATTTGCCAATATAAACCATCCAGGGACCCACTTAAACACAACTCCAAATATGCAACCATGTAACCATGCAACCATGTAACCATGCAGCCATGTAACCGTGTAACCTTCTTTCAATTTACTATGTAAACATGCAACCATGTACCATGTAAACGTGTTAACATGTAAGAATGTAAGAATGTAACTATGTAATCATGTAACCATGCACACATGCAACCATACAGTGTTACCTTGTTACCAATTTACTATGTAACCATGCAACCATGTAACCTTACAACCACGTAACCATGCGACCATGTAGCCATGCAACCATGCAAACATGTAACCATGTAACTATGTAACCTTGCAAAAATGCAACCATACAACCATGTAACCATGTAGCCATGTAACCTTGTTACCAATTTACTATGTAGCCATTCAACCATGTAACCATGCAACTATGAAACCATTAAACCGTGAAACCATTAAACCGTGAAACCATGCAACCGTGGTTTTTCCATACCAAGTTTTTTGAGATTTAATCTTTACTTTATTTATTCTACTTGATCCTTATTTTGCCTGTTTCATGCATGACTTCCATACATTTTAACGCATCTTTTGAACACATTTTTATTATAAACCTATTAAAATACACCACAATGAAAATCAAATATTATACATTGATATTTGTTGATTAAACACTTTTCGTTTTTACACATTGCTCGAAAAATCCCTGTATAAAACACATGTACTAAAATTTAAGATTTTTAAATGTAAATATTATTTAAAAATACTAATTGATATATAATACGAGATGTTTAGTATTGCGGCTATTTAGTATGCCTCCTTTGTCGATCGTCGTTCAAAGCGCACGCGCAAAAATATTGCCATTGTACAAACACTTTATTACCAATTCACTTACCGTACTTAAAAAGAGCGCTCGCTGCGTTGCTGGGTATTCACTACACATTTAAAAACGAAATATTTAAAAAATATTAAATATTTATGTATAGTTGTTTCTATATATTTTTTCGTATGAAGCACAAATTAGTGATGTGACATTATTACAAATAATATTAACACACTTTTACTAGTTTAAATACCACTTTTTTGTTAAAATCAACCGGTTTCGCTTCAGTCGAAGCTTCGTCAGGACTTCAAATTAATTTAAACAGATTAACAGTTGCAGACGAAGCTCTGAAGCGCTGTTCTGACGTCAGTCTATTCATGGTGAAATGGCAAAACGTACTGACTACAAATCAAATATCGACTGTTTAATTGACAGTCTGTAGAAACAATGTTGCCAGTTTAAAAACCAAACCTCTAAAAAAACAACCTTTACATTCGGCCTCATAAATCTTCATGTTGCTAATACTGTTTATGGTGCTTACGACTTGCTAAATACTTTCAAGACGGGATTGGAATTGATTCGTTGCTTGAATGTGAAATAAGCGAGATATGTGTGTCTGGATAGAGTAGTGTGGCGGTCCATTCTCTCTGCCTACCCTTCCGGATAGTTAGAAAGTTTCAATCAGCAATTTCTTCTATTCTTCTCTTCCATTATTCCCCGTCTTGTGCGGCTCTTTTGAAATGTGCATATGATGAGCAGCGCACGTCCACCAACAGGTCCTCCAGGTACTCTCGGCGTGGGCGTCCCCTAGAGTTTGTCCCCTCGGTCATACCCTCCATTATGGCATGCAAGAAGCCTTCTTGTCCTATTACATGGCCGATCCATCTTGCACGCCTTTCGGACAAGGTCCTGATCAGGTGCCTTCCTCCTTCGATTCTTTGGAGAACCTCCTCATTCGCGATGTGATCTCTCCAGGAAATTCCTAATAGTCTTCTATAGGACCACATCTCAAAAGCCTCTAGTCTCCGTTTATCTCTTTCGGATAGGCACCATGTCTCGCAGCCGTACATCAAGATACTCCATACATAGGTCTTGATGAGGAGTATTCTCAGTTTTAGGTCTATATTATTTGATTCTATTATCCGATAAATGGCGTGATAGTCTGTTTTTGTTGTCGTTCAAAAAGTGAATTAAAGTATGAAATTTAATTGTATCTCAATAGAGACGAAGATGCAAACAGGAAACTGAATATGGTTGATCAAGGTGTTTACAGGACTTATGACCTGTCATTGGTTGGGTTAAGCGCACGCTTTATGTAATTACAACATTCCCCATTCCACCTATTTCTTTATGACCATGTAAGACAAAAATTTGGATGTTGTATATATGTTACAAATCTATGCTTAACTTCACATGTCAGTTTCAATACGCCATCTATGTAGATTTTGATTACATATGTTAATCTTTTAAGATTAATCCATATAATCCACACACTAACGCCATCTATGGAGATTAATTTTTAGCATTTCGTATACAAGTATAAAAGTATACATTCACAAAAAAAAATAATTAAAGTGTTTTTATTTTTGCTTATAAATTGCTTTAAAAAATACCCGTGTTAATGGTTTTTAGACATACTATCTTACCATATATAATTATAATATAACAGCTTTTGATAGTTGATATAAGCTAAAGGTTAATATTGTATGTATTTTATGTATAATAAATAGTGTTAAATTCAGTTTTTAAGTAAAATTTTATTAAGAATTGTAAATTATCATGTGTTTTAAAACGTGTCGATGTCATTATAATAAATATTTGTCAAAAATCCATCATTGTTTTCCTATCCAATGGAGTTCTGATCCCATCACTAATGTATGGAAGCGAAGCATTGAACTGGCAGAAGAAGGATGAAAGCAGAATAAATCTAGTAGAGATGAGGTCCCTAAGACGTATATGTGGTATGACGATATACGTCAGAATCTCAAATGCTGATATAAGAAAGGAATGTATTGCGGAAGAAGGTATTATGACCTTCGTGGCAGAGTGGTTACGAGCTGTGACTTCCATGCGGAAGGTCCTGGGTTCGATTCCTGGCGATGGTAGTGTGATTGTCACAATGTCTTTAGTCTGGTGTAGAATTCACGTGACAATAAAATGGCGATAGATTGGCTACCTATCACATGTCACGAGAATCAATATAATAGCTAAAAAATAAAACTTGTATACAGTAATTGGGTCCAAACGACCTGTTGTGTACATAATAAAAATATGAAAGGATCGCTGCGTTGGTTCGGACATATGGAACGCATGGATGGAGAAAGAATGGTTAAGAAAGTATACGTTAATGATGTAAATGGGGGTACGGAGTCGAGGCGGACCGAGGAAAATATGGCGTGACCAAATTAATAAAATTTTAAAGGTTGGTCATGTTAGAAGTCGGAGGAATCGACGTGCGTCTATGGCTCGTTGTATAAATTGGAGGAAGCTAGAGAGATTTGCCAGGATAGAGAAGTTTGACGGTCCATTCTCTCTGCTTACGGCGTGATGGTTTGTTTGTTTGTTTGCTTGTTTCCAAAAAAGCTAAAATGGCAGTGCACAATGGTGTTCTTGTACCGACCCATTATAATTACTCGTACTTCGGGGAAACGGCGTGATGGTTTGTTGCTGTTGTTGCTGAATATGAGTCAGTTTTGGATGAATTTGTTTATTAAGGAAGTGTGTTTACAAAGGATGGGAGAGTGGAGAAGGATATTGAAAGAAGGGTTGAGGCAGGCAACAGAGTAAATGGTGCACTTAAAGTTGTCATCACAAACAAAAGCCTGTCCAATAAACTAAGATGGCAGTGCATAATGGTGTTCTTGTGCCGACCCTTATGTATAGAAGTGAAGCATGGAACTGGCAAAAGAAGGATGAATGTAGAATAAATGCAGTAGAAATGAGATCTCTTAGACGAATGTGTGCATACTCTGTGTATGATAGAGTGCCGAATGAAAATATAAAAAGTGAATGCGGTGCGAATGATGATGTTATGAATAAAATAATGAAAGGACCATTAAGATGGTTTGGACTCATGAAAAGAATGAATGAAGAAAAATTGTAAAAAAAAGCATATGTTAACGATGTAAATGGAACTAGAAATTGAGGAAGACCGAGGAGAACGTTTCATGATCAAATAAATCAAAGTGAGGAGTCAGAGAAGTCGACGCGCTTGCCTCTTCGTAATATGTAAATGACGTGAACAGAGTTAGAAAAAGAGGAAGGCCGAGGAAAACTTGGCACGATCAAGTCAATCAAATTTTAAAGGTCATGTTAGAAGTCGAAGGAATCGACATGCGTGCATTAAGACGTGGTTTAAATGTGAACGCTGCATCTGATTGATATTCGCGTTCGATTAGAAAGTATAATAGACCAAAATATGCAAGTTTTAAATTGGGTATGAAATATATGGGTTTTCAGCTTAGATCTGAAGTCTGTCGGATCATTTATGCATCTGAGGTGTGAAGGAAGATTGTTCCAAGCTGATGAACCGTCTACCGCGAACGCTCGATCCCCGAAATTTGTACTGGGGCAACGCTTTGGCTCAACTAATCTTCCTATTGCCGAGGAGTTCGCCGAGCGAAGTGTGGATTTCCTTGTATTTAGGCTGTCCGTTATACAGAGTTCAGATATATAATTTGGAGCCATTTCAGCGCTTTGAAGACTGTCCAGCAGAGTTTATACTGGATTCTTTCTGGACTCTTAAGCCAGTGAAGTTCTTTGAGATGTTGTGTTATATGGGACTTTTTTGGAATGCCTTTAATGAGTCTTGCTGCTGCATTGAACGCAGATTGAAGTTTGTTTGTTTGTTGTTTTGGAATGTTTGCATAAATTCTTAGGTGGAAGGAACTAGCGCTGACCGTGTTATTAATTTGGGTTTTTAGAGACAGATTTGCGTCAAGATAAACACCAAGAAGCTTTGTGTTTTTGGGAACGATATCATTGTCAGCTGTCGAAATTGATAACCGGCCCTTCAGCCTGGAACAATCTTTCTGTAGACTCAAGTGATAGACTCGAAACGCATATTTTCAAATGATCCTATCCTGATGAAAATGTTGATCGACTGCGTCAGGCGCAGCCCTCATTCAAAGTTTAAATAGTCTCTTATTAATTTATTACATATGTTATTTTCTATTCTACAACGCCATTGAGATGATTAATTCGTAAAGAAAAACGGCGCTTATTAAATAATACAAATTTACTCTTGTCATTTAAATATCGTAGCACCATCTATATAAATATATTAAAACTAATATTATTTACACAATTTAAAAGTTTACTGCCATCTATGAATAGCTAGTAAAACTACTTTATACAATTATTTTAAACCTCAAAACGTTTGTTGTCAATAATAACGTTACGCTAATCAGCCAATCACAGAAGGGCTGCAGTTTCCTTCAGAATTTAAATTGATCTTACGATAAAAAATATCAATTTTAAAACGACTGCGATGTTTTAAAATACGACAGATAATGAAATTGTAAACGATATGATTAGTTATATAATCTTTATTTGTTTATTTATATATAACCATTGATTACAGATAATCAAAATATTTTTCTAAAAATGTTTAATAACTTGTTAATATAAAATGAAAGCACAGGGAGAAAATACAAGTTTTATTTGTTTATGAACGGTATTTTATATTTTTATTTGAAGTTTTTGATAAAGCATCAACTTTTGATGTGATAATTTGTAGGTACCTACCCATGTTACTACTAGATGACGTGATGGTTAGTGATAATAATTTGGATAAATTTATATTTATTCAGCGATTGCCATTGCTGGACTCGGGCGCCGCGCGGCGCCGCATTTCGTAGCATTAATCTCTGATAAGAATAATCATTCAATTTATTAAAAATACATTAACATTTCAAGGATTTAAGACAAGACGATATCATCCCAACGAATTAAATATTGATTGACTTCGTCTTTCTGGGCTTGCGCAAAAAAAACCGGCCTAGTGGAAAGAACAACGCGCCTAAACAAAAAGGAACGTTCTACAATTCAAACACAAAATCTAACGTAAATTACACAACGCACAGATGCGGTATAGTACATTCAACAATATATCTAAATCAAAATTACATTTTAAGGTGTAATTTTTTTGTTGTTGCTATACTAGTATTTAGAGTTTTATGTGAGAGCTGTATGTATACGCAGTGTGCCGCGTCTCGGGCGTTTATCAGCACATTTTTGACTTGCGGCGTTAAATTATAGAGCGACGATAGCGCCACGGCGGCCGCCCGTGTAACAAGAGCGCCTGTCAAATCGCTAGAAAACAAATAATAATCAAAATGGTGACCGCGTTCTGCGCTCTGGCTCGCTGTTGAATCACCTCTATTTACTTTTCATCGCTCGGCGCGCCCCGCTGCCGATGCGCTCCGTCGGCGCCGCGAAATGAAGGCAACGGTCCCGGGCGCCCCGTCCGTAAGAGGCCTGCACGAAAACCAAAACATGGATACTGACCTGACACTTCGCTGCATATAATCGTCCGATGGTGTTTTGGTCGCCTTCTTCTAGGATACAATGTTCCCCAATAAGACCGAGCATGTGGACTATGACTTCCTGAAGACTGACAACTACGAGCGATGGAAAGGCACGTTTGTCAACTCTCTCGGCAAGGTATGTCCCGTCTTGCAAGTGTCAAAATAAACAATGAAATGGACCTTTTCTCGCTCCGTAGTGCATCGTCTGCCATACAACCACACAGATTAATCATTTATCCTCATCTGTGAAGCGAATTCGCTTAATTTAACGGCTTATAATGCAGTCATATCGAGAATTTGATGTCGGACGATTCCTTCTAATTGTGTGGCAACTGTGTCTCCCAAAAAGTCAATATAGAAAGTTTGGTTTTATTTTATATCCTTGTACAAGTGAACTTCTATAATTCCTGTGTATAAAATATATATACATTGTTTTATAACAGAGACTTGATATTATTCTGATTCTACCAAGGATATAGATAAAATGAAACAAGTGAACATAGTTCTTTTTGAATTTAGAATACATCAAAAAATTTTCTGCTGTTTCACTGACTGTTTATTTGTAATTTGAATTAAAAATGGAATAATATCTTCTAGATTTGAAAACATTTCATATTATCGGTGTAGTTTATACATCAAGTATTTTAGAAAGTCAATTTCTTCTTCCTTTTCTTAAATCTTATACAAAAAAAAAAAACGAACTAACTTGCTGTCTCTCCGAAGGGGTAGGCAGAGAGAATGGACTGCCACACTTGTAGACTCTCGCTTCTTTAACATTCATACATTATGTCATGAATACGTCGATTTCTCTGACTTAAAATGTGTCTGATATTTAATATTTGATATAATCATGTTTTCCTCAGTCTGCCTCTATTTCTAGTTCCATTTACATCGTTTATATTCAATATCTTTACTATTATTTCTTCTTTCATTCTTTCTTTATTAATCCTTTCATTATTTTGTTCATAACATTTTTATTCGCGCTGCATTCACTTCTTATATTTTCATTCGACACTATCATACACATATTTTGCACACATTTCTACTGTGATTTATCAATGATATAAGAATTTATTTTACAATCTTCAATATGTGTATAGCGTGAATGGTGAAAATTTGGAGCAAGTAGATGAGTTTGTGTATTTGGGTAGTATGTTTACAGTGGAGAGGGATATTGAAAGAAGGGTTGGGGCAGGCAACAAAGTGAATGGTGCACTTAAAGTTGTCATCCCAAAACAAAAACATATCTAAAAGAGCTAAAACGACAGTGCACAATGGTGTTCTTGTACCGACCCTTATGAATGGAAGCGAAGCATGGAACTGGCAAAAGAAGGATGATAGTAGAATAAATGCAGTAGAAATTAGATCTCTTAGACGAATGTGTGGATACTCTGTGTATGATAGTGTCGAATGAAAATATAAGAAGTGAATGCGGTGCGAATGGTGGTGTTATGAACAAAATAATGAAAGGATCATTAAGATGGTTTGGACACATGGAAAGAATGAATGATGAAATAATGGTAAAAAAAAGTATATGTTAACGATGTAAATGGAACAAGAAGTAGAATTGGACGACCGAGGAAAACGTGGAACAATCAAATTAATTCAATATTGAATGTCGGCCACGTGAGGAGTCAGAGAAATCGACGCGCGTTCATGACACGATGTATAAATGTTGAGGATGCGAGAGAAATATGTCAGGAATGAAAAGTGTGGCAGTCCATCTTTCTGCCTACTCCTCCGGGAGAATGGACTAACACCGTTCTTCCGCCCACCTAGAAGACCCCCTAAGAGATGGAAGGACAGCTGGACCTCATCATCCGATGAGACATGATTTCTGTGTCACAGATCGTCAGATCTATTAAAAGAAAAAAATAAATTTCATTGAAATTTTGAGTTTAAAAACTTTTGAACATGACAAAAAAAAAGCCTGCGTGTAGTTTTAGATTATGGAATATAACGATTGTAAATTTCAACAAAATCGGTTGATTATATCGGGAGATATCTTGTACACCGTTTTGAAAATAGTAATTTCGAGAAAAACGCAAAAGATAAAAAAAGCAGGAGGTCAGCGTGTTTAAATCAAAAATATTTTAAAATTACCTTTAGTCTGCGATTCCTGAACCGTGCGTGAGGTCTTCTACTGTTGCTGTGATGTCCTCTGATTCGATAAGGGTGGCTTAACCCCTTAAGGGTTAAGTCTTTTCTATTGTATCTGTCTTCATTGAGGTGTTTGAACGATGTTGCCGTTTCAGGTGCTGGACCAGGTCCACCCCTCCCTGCTCGCCACGGAGGAGGCCCTTCTCTACGTGGAGGAGCTGATCTTGACCCTGATGGGGAAGCTGTGTGGCAAACCGTCTCCACACACCGTGCAGGTAATCTACTCGGCAAAATTTCATAAATAAAGCAATGTCTCTAATGTTCTTGATTTAGGAGATTCTTTGAGAACTCAAGTCATTTAATTTATTTATTTAAATACAGTAGAACCTTGATAAATGGAACCTGGTTAATTGGCAGAACTCTATAATTGGCAGATAAGTTTCGGTCCGACCACCTTGGAGCACTTAAACCTGTTTAATTGGAAAAAGGAAAACCTGTTTAATTGTACTCTACATTCGGGCCCTAAACCTCTGTAATTGGAGAGCACTGCCTTCACTATCTCTGTAAACTGACAACTCCTCAGTATTTAATTTTCATTTATTTATTTCAAACATATCTAAAGCATTACAGAATTTTTTTCCAATACACTAAAGATAGAAGTTAGAGATACACAATAATAAGTAATACATAATAGATTAATAAAAAGAGCGAGAAACATAAGATGCATGACAAATTAATACAATAAATATACCATCTACAAGACTACAAGTCTACAAGACTGCAGTGAGGGCCGCCATGCTATATGGAGCAGAGTGCTGGACCAACAAAAAAGTCCACGAAAGTCGAGTCCACGCTGCCGAGATGAAAATGTTGAGTTGGGCTGGAGGCGTCACAAGGCTGGACCACGTTAGGAATGAATACGTGAGGGGTAGCTTTAAGGTTGCCCCAATAACGGAAAAATTAAGAGAATCTCGACTCCGGTGGTACGGTCATGTGATGCAAAGAGACAGCGAGTACATTGTCCAAAAAGCCCTCAGCATTCCCACAAAACCAAGAAGAAGAGGTCGCCCAATGGCAACATGGTGGGCCAACATGGAAAAGGAGCTCCAACGCGAGAACCTGACAGTGGAAATGAGTGAAAATAGGAAAGTTTGGCGTTTTCGTACGAGGAGGGCCGACCCCAGTTGATGGGAAATGGCAAAGAGAAAGAAGAAGACCATACAATTATAATAAAGATAGTACTTCCCTCAGATGAGCCAAACTATCACAAAATACGTCAAACTCCGAGGTGATACGATTAAGCAAAGATATTGCTTTACCTAGCAGCATAACCATTGGCAGGTTGGTTCTGCATCGTAGGAAGTAAAACAATCTATGGCCCCTTTGTCGAAGATAATTATCAGGGACGAACAGACCTACATCACTCAGGATTTCTGAGTTGTGTATACAACCGCCTATCAGTGGAAAGAAATGGACACCCGAGTGAATGTCTCGTCTCCTCTCGAGTGCCTGGTAACCTAGCATTGGAAAGAGCCATGGATAATATCCATACTCCCTAAGATAGAGGTATCGCAGAAATTATTTCTGCAACCTCATTTGTTCTGTACTCATCGAAGGTGGACCATATTAGATCGCAATGTTTCACAAACGTAAATATAACAACCTTGATTTGAGCTCGAAACTAAAACTAATCCAAGAATTTGACGCCGGTAAGTCTCGCAAAGAGTAGTGCAACATTTTATATAACTGACTTTTTCAAGCCACAATAATAAAATTTATTGTTTGTATGTGTATGCACGTATGTATACTACAATTACAATTTAATTATTAAACTTTTATTAAATTTCTATTGATTGTTTCAATCCATGAATTGTTTTTATTGCTTTTCTGTTTATGTGGTAACAAAACCTGGTTAAAAAAACCAAAGCACAATTTGGACCTGGATACATGAAAAACTGGATAATTGGAAAACCCGGTTAATTGACCATCGTAGGCCTGGTCCCTTGGAATGCCAATTATCTAGGTTCCACTGTATATCGAAAGCATCATAGAACTACATTTTATCTTGGAGGGTATTCATCTTAATGTTCCTGATGGTTATCTTCGACAGCATCAGCACAGACTGTTTTATCTCCCGTCATGAAAAACATACTACATAAAGCATACTAATCAAATCAAATCAAATCAGTTTATTAACTCAAAAGACATTACAAACAGGAAAATGTTTAAGGCATCTATTAGGATAGGTAAAATATTATAAAAATACAACATAGTACCAGGAACGCATTAGAGATGGTTCGACATTAGGAAGACAACATACTTTCTAAAGTCAAGAGTATTTGTCCCCTGAACGTACCTTCACTAATATAAAAGACGTCGATCTCCGGACTAATGCAATCTCTTGACCCAGATGTAGAGATAAAATGCAGAATTGAGGCAGCAAGAGCTACGTTTGATATGATAGCGTAAACTTGAAACTCCGCCAGAGAATGATCAAATGCTATGTGTGGTCTGTTTTATTGTACGGATGTGAAACGTGGGCCTTCAAAGTTAACTGAATGAACAGACTGGAAGCATTTGAAATGTGGCTCCATCGCCGAATGCTTAGAATTCCCTGGACAGACATGGTTACCAATACCGAAGTCCTGAGGCGAGCTAGAGTTGACAGGGAACTGTTATCAACTATCAAGGTTCGAAAGATCTCACATCTGGGTCATGTACTGCGTGGGGAAAAGTACCACCTTCTCCAACTGATATTGGAGGGGAAAATTAATAAGGGCCCGGTAGGAGACAAATGTCCTTGCTGCGAAACGTGAGGCAGTGGACCGGCATCCGAAGTGTGGAGGAGCTGTTCCGAGCCGCGCAGGACAGGGACAGGTTCGCCGAGGTGATCGCCAACATTGGGTGGACCCGACAGGGCACTTGAAGAAGAAGAATGAAAAACGTCAGATTTTGATATGTTTAAATAAATAAATTAAACTTGTAGTGATGCTTGGCGAAATGATGATGTTGCATGTGTATCTGTTTTAGGATGTGGAGGAGAGGGTTAGCAAGAACTTTCCGGAGCCCATCGTGCAGTGGGCACTCCGGGAGGCCCGCGACACCACGGACAAGAGCAAGAAGAAAAAGCTGGTCCTACCCGTCGACAAGATACACCAGATGCTGCAGAAGGTACTTTATCTATGGTTACACCAAACACTAACACCCAACTAACAGACGGGTAGATATTAATCATTTTTAATTGGTGTTCTTGTACCGACCCTTACGTATGGAAGCGAAGCATTGAACTAGCAAAAGAAGGATGAAAATTGAATAAATAAATGCAGTAGACAAATGTGTTGAAACACTGTGTATAATAGAGTCTTCTTCTTTCACCTAGCCATTTCCCATTATTTGGGGTCAATCAAATCAAATCGAATCAAATCAGTTTATTTTCTCAGAAGATATTCTTCTTCTTCCTTATTGTAGACCTACGTGGTCTGTTCTCCAGAGTGTTGCTCCTCCTGTGAGGTAGACTCCCAGCTGTCCTTCCATCTTTTAGGAGGTCTTCCACGAGGACGAGTCCCATGAGGCTGATTATGCAATGCAATATAGGGGAGTCTGGTGGTGTCCATTCTTTGAACATGACCGTACCAGTACCTTTTTCGCTGTCTGCTCCATCTTATAATATCCTCAACCTCACATATCTCTCTTATACTGGTGTTTCTCACGCGATCTCTCAGTGTCTTGCCTGCTATCGTCCTCAGTGTCTTCATTTCGAAAGCCCTCAAAACTTATTTGGTCCTTAAAATATCGAAGTATCCTATCAAAAGATATTACAAACAACAATTATAGTGTAAGGCATCTATTGAGAACGGTTAAAACATTAAAAATATACAATACATACCAGGAATGCATGAGAGATGGTTCGACATTAGGGAGACAAGATAGTCTCTAAAGTCAAGAGTATTTGTCTTCTGAACGTACTTTCACGAATATGAAAGACGTCGATCTCCGAAGCGATCATGTTCAGCAGTTTAATTGCTCTCCCCACCAGCATCACCAGAGGCTCTCCTAATACGGTTCCGCCAAGTCTCACGATCCAGGGTCATCTGGCTATCTAGTCCCAGCGCCTTCAGGTCGTTCCCAACTGTGTATGATAGTGTCAAATGAAAATATAAGAAGTGAATGCAGTGAGAATGAAAGTGCTATAAACAAAATAATGAAAGGATCATAAAGATAGTTTGGACACATGAAAAGAATGGTAAAAAAAGTATACGTTAACGATGTAAACGGAACAAGAAATAGAAGAAAACCGAGGAAAATGAAGATCAAATAAATCGAATATTGTCGGCCACGTCGTAGAAATCGACGTGCGTACATGACAAGATGTATGAATGTTGAGGAAGTGATAGAAATATGTCAGGAAAGAAAAGTGTGGCAGTCCATTCTTTCTGCCTACCCCTTCGGAGATTCGGCGTGATTGTTAGTTGTTGGTTGTATCTATGGGTTAATTTTTCATATTTTTTTACGTGAGTATTAATTATTTTTTGATTTGTGAGTCAGTGATAAATAGGCTTTGAATGTAATTAGCCTTAGAAAACTGACTTATCATCACTCTTACTAGGCAGAGAAGATGGATCGATTCATACATCATAATAGGGATGCTCATCAATTTTTACATCTTTGAATGCGGCCGACTTTTAGTAATCGATTAATTTGGTCATGCCATGCTTTCCTCGGCCGCCCTCGGCTTTTTTTTCCATTCACGTTGCCTGTATACAACCTTTTAACCGTTATTCTCTGATTGTATTTATTTTTAACGATAGTTCACTGATTGTATTTATTTTTAACGATTGTTCTCTGATTGTATTTATTTTTAACGATTGTTCTCAGATTGTATTTATTTTTAATGATTGTTCTCAGATTGTATTTATTTTTAATGATAGTTCTCTGTTTGTATTTATTTTTAATGATAGTTCTCTGATTGTATTTATTTTTAATGATAGTTCTCTGATTGTATTTATTTTTAATGATAGTTCTCTGATTGTATTTATTTTTAATGATAGTTCTCTGATTGTATTTATTTTTAATGATAGTTCTCTGATTGTATTTGTTTTTAATGATAGTTCTCTGATTGTATTTATTTTTAACGATTGTTTCCTGATTGTATTTTTTCTTATTTTTTCAGGAGGTTTTTATGTATAAGATAGATGTATTGGTCACATCCTTCATAGTGGCCATCGTGGAGTACATCGCAGCCGATATCCTCGTCCTTGCCGGAAACTATGTCAAGAAGGTAAAATATAAAACTTATTTTGATCTTACTCGTAGGAAACAAAACGAAACATCACGCCATTTCCTGGATGGGCTGACGGAGAGAATGGAACGCTATTATACTATTATATAAACTCCACAAAAACAGAACTCATATGGGTGGCCTCTCCTCAGCGACAACATCTTCTAGATCTCCTTCAAAGAGTTGAAAGTTTCTAGGTGTTCATTTAGATGGCAATCTGTCTTATCATACGCACATATCAGGGCTTGTAGTCTGGTTTCTTCTTTCATGAAGACTTCGTGCATTTCAATTGGCGGGAATAAAACTCTTCCAGATTTTTTTTGTAAATTTCTGCATTCACAGTTCCTTTTATTCACATACACATATCGCACCTTTGGTAAGACAAGGGCATAATTGTTAAAAATTCTCAAAATGAGTTAAGTATGCCAATGTATTTTAAAAACCATCCCTTTATCTGGAGGAACAAAGTCGCTCATTAAGTTCAGTCTCATTTTGCCAGAGGGCGATAGTGTACGATCAATATAGACAGAATAGCACAATATTATTCTAAAATCTTAAAATGTCTCTAAAGAAAAATTACAAAACGTGCAATTGTGCCTTTGTCTTACCGATGGTACGATATATGGTACATACTACTTCTTCTAAAAGTGCACTATCGATCACTCTGGTAAACTCTTCCCTATCCTGCGCTGTCCGGAATAGCTCCTCCACAGTTCCGATTCCCGTCCATTCCCTCACATTGCGCAGCCAAGAGATCTGCCTTCTCCCTGCCCCCCTGCGGCCCTCTGTTTTTCCCTTCAATATTAGATGCAGCAGGTGATATTTTTCTCCTTGTAGAATGTGACCTGATGGTACATACTTCTTCTTCAAGTGCCCTGTCGGGTCCTCCCAACGTTGGCGATCACCTCGGTGAACCCGTCCCTGTCCTGCGCCGCTTGGAACAGCTCCTCAACACTTCCGGTCCACTCCCTCACGTTTCGCAGCTAGGACATTTGTCTCCTTCCGGGGGCCCTCGGCGTCCCTCAATTTTTCTCTCCAATATCAGTTGGAGAAGGTGGTACTTTTCCCCACGCAGTATATGACCAAGATATGAGATCTTTCGAACCTTGATAGTTGATAACAATTCCCTGTCAACTCTAGCTCGCCCCAGGACTTCGGTATTAGTAACTATGTCTGTCCAGGGAACTCTGAGCATTCGGCGATGGAGCCACATTTTAAATGCTTCCTGTCTGTTCATTGAGTTAACTTTCAGGGTCCAAGTTTCACACGCGTACAATAAAACAGACCACACATAGCATTTGATCATTCTCTGGCGGAGTTTCAAGTTTACGTTATCATTGCAGAAGAGTGATTTCATTTTATTAAACGTAGCTCTTGCTGCCTCAATTCTGTATTTTATCTCCACATCTGGGTCAAGAGATTGCGTTAGTATGCTGCCGAGGTATTTAAAATTTTCCACCCTCTCAACGTTACGGCCGTTCAAATGCAATACTGACCCACTGTAGTCAAGCCGTCCGAATGGCATCCATTTGGTTTTGCTGACATTTATTGTTAGCCCCAATCTTTCACCGGACTCGTCAACAAGATTAAGGAGACACTTTCAGCTAATAAAACAGTGTCGTCGGCATATCTTATATTACTAATCACAACATGCAGTCTGCTGCAGCCCGGAAAAATTTTGGAGATGTGTACAAGATTACCAAGCAACTATCTGGAGACGTTTTCTCGCATCGTGTTAATCGCCCTATTAGAGACAGGTTGGGAGTACCAATTGCCTCCTTAGACAAGCAGCTAGCTCGATGGCACGATCATTTTTCAGGCATCCTCAGCAATGTTCCAGACGCCGCAACTGCCCCACAAACGGAGGAACCCAATCAGCCCTTGCTGCAGATCGCTACTCACCCTCCTACGCAGGCCGAAATAATGTCAGCAATCCGCTCTCTAAAGAACAATAAGGCTCCTGGCAGTGACGGGATTGTAGCTGAGATGCTCAAGGCAAGCGAGACCTCCTCAACGAGCATCCTGGCCCCTCTGTTGGAACGCATATGGGACGATGTTAAGCATCAGGCATGCGATAGAGTCGGGTGGAGAAGATTCCTTGAGGCCCTATGCACCACGGAGGTGTGACAGGACAAAAAGAAGAAGAAGAAGAAGAATCACAACATACTGATCATCCTTAATGAGTCTGAGAATCTTCCTTTCATCATGTTTAATAAGTGTCTAGGTCTGTGTCCTGGTTTCATATGTTAGAACTTTGAGACATCTTTTCCTTTACTGAATACGGACTGTTTTATTTCCAGCAATTTGATGTCAAGAAGGTGTCGAGCACCCAAACTCACCAGCCCTACCACAACATATCAAGAACAGATATAAAGACTTCAATGAACGCAGATAAGGTAAGCCGTGTTATTCCATAAGCTGTTGAGTCCCGCACGCTTTGGATCAAAGCGATTCTATGTGTCTCGAAACAGACTATATCTTGTAAAATTTATAAATAAACTATACATTATTTCACCAATATTATAGAGAAGATATAATACAAAATGTCTCAAAAGTAAGTCATTTATCGAAAAAACTATTAAAGTACACAATTTGTGAATTTATTTCTTAAAAATAATATCGTCCAAATGTAAACCCTCGCATTCACGGCACTCATTTAACCCTCCCGTCTCTGTGATGGGTATCTTCTACACGTTGCTTATAATAACCATCAATATCTCTATAAATTTAATAAATACAAGCTCAAGATTTTAGGTATTCCTCCATAATATATTTACGCATTGATTAAAAAAATAATATTAATAATAATCAAAATTTATCGAGTGCATCTGAGGTATTTTGTAAAAATCGGAAACAAAATTCGCGACACTATATTTGCATCTCACTCTTGCATACTTCACTGTGGAAGCGCGAGGAGCTCAATGTTCTCACTGCCCGGCAGTAGCTCTCGGGCTTGCAACCAGAGTGGACCTATGCCCGTTCCGTGAGTGTTGTTTTTTTTTTATATGATTTTAGCAAATAAATCTCAATTATTATAATTATTGACTTCAATTATAATTACATAAGGGGATTAGCTATGAATGTTCTTATTTTTCCGATTTAAAATCGCTAATTTTTGATTGGGTACTGACTACCCAACACAGGAACGCGCGTTTTTATTTTAGCACCGTAAGGGAAAGGTTAATCAAACAGTAAAATTTCTTGTAACGGCTCGGCCGATTGATTTACACTCTCCACGTTTTCTATCGTTCTTGATGATATAGTTCGCCCAGATTTTGGTTTTTGTTTGTACTGATGGTCTCTTCAACATTTTTGAATGAGAGGTACGAATTTAAGCGGCGAAAACCTCGAATATTGCAGAATACTTGCCACATTATCCTTTAACTATTATCCTATTTTGTACCCCTAACTATTTCTCTCGGGAATGTTGAATTTCAACACTCTTGAAACTCGTCGAATGATCTTTCTAGGAAAGCATTTTTTTAAACTTATTATCTGGAGGTATTTACAATCCAGGAATACTGAGAGAACTAAATCTATACGTCCCCATAGTTATAACAGAGCAAGGGGGCATCATATATTATTTTATGCCCCAAATTGCCGCACAGAGGCCCTTCGAAGTTCTCCTGTATTGAAAGCGATTCGTCTTTTAAATGAGGTTGCAAAAGAGATAGACCTCTTTGGATGCAATTATGTCGAATTCGTGAATACCCTTACGATGAAGGCAGCTAGGAAATAACTGGCATATTCCTATTCATAAGGTTCTATGTATATTTCCTTTGATATTCTTTTTTTTCACCCTTTACATCGATTTGGCTCGCGCTGTAATGATGTAAGGAGTTTTTTCAACAAAATAATAATAATAATTCGCCGGATCATCTTTTTTGCACGAGCAATGCGCGGTCCTCTCCCGAGAAACGCTCCGTAGCGACTGAATTCTTAATTACATGCTACCGATTGACGTACCGCGGTCCTCGGATTCGTAGCATTCGCGCACTAAGCTAAACAAACGTAAACTTTCTTTTGAGACATGCTGTACATTTTTTCATTAATATTACAGAGAAGATTCACTATATTCACCAATATAATATTGTATATATGAAAACTTGTATGTATGTCTATACATTATTATATATATTTTTAAAGATTAACATGTGACCTAATAAGGGCATTGTCAACTTTTCCTTACCGTGCTAAATAACCGAATGCATGGACTTCTTTGCGGACCTATCGCTTAATATTTTTTTTAGTCTGTGAAGATTTTGTTTTAAATTGAAGAGGTCTTAGATACCTTTACATGAAGAAAAAATTCAAATACCTCTACATGCGGATGAATGGGGTATATCCGAGGCTTATGCACCGCAATGATCTATTGATTAATACAGAGTACCGCAGTCTCGAATCAAGAAGAAATGGTACATTGATGATCTTAGGATTTAAAATACTCCGTAACCTCATCGATAGCCCATGCCTCTTGGAGTGTTATGGCTTCAATGCACTGGATAGGTATGCTCGCGCTAGAAGACACGATCTGTTGTGCATACCGCATAGCAGGACAAATGTCTTGGCGCAGCATACAATGACCCGGGGTATGGTGCTCCTGAATGAGGTGTCAGTCGATGTGGACATTCTCCAAATGACCTATGCCTCCTTTAAGGATCATATAGGTACATACCACAATTGCTGATGTATGTGTTTTATTTTAACATGTATGTCTGTATGTAAAATGTATACAGTAATTGGGTTCTAAAGACCTGCTGTATACAATAAAAAAAATAATTCGAATGAATCATTTTCAAATTAATTGTAAAAATAATTTTCTTTTGTATAGTCAATTATGTATTGTATATTACAATCGTCATGGGTCATGTTAAAAAGGCAAAATTCTCCGTAAAATACCAATCGGGTGGTGGTCTAGGGGATAGAACGCTGGCTCCTGATCCAGGGGACATGGGTTCAAGCCTGGACACGACCAGATTCCTTCTTCATAATAATGAGCTATTTTCTGCTCACGTTGAAGATTGTATTCTAATATCATTGATTTAAATCCTTGGTATTTTTTACATCTTTTTAAAAAAAAAAAAAAAGTTTTAGCATCTCGCGACCGGCATCACCTTAGGCAGGTCTGTTATGTGCCAAAATCTATACGCTACATATGTATACAATGTAAATAGCTTAAGTCTAATGTATATTTATTTGTTTGGAAAGAAATCTATTATATTAACCAAACCATCATGCCATTTCTCCGCAGGGGTAGGCAGAGAATGGACAACCACACTACTCCATCCTGACACACCTCTCTAGCTTCCTCCACATTCATACAACGAGTCATACACGCATGTCGATTCTTCGAACTTTTAAAATTTGATTAATTTGGTCATGCCACGTTTTCCACGGTCTATCTCGTTAACGTATACTTTCTTAACCATTCTTTCTCCATCCATGCGCTCCATATGTCCCAACCAACGCAGCGATCCTTTCATAATACCTTCTTCCGCTCTACATTCCTTTCTTATATCAGCATTTCAGATTCTGTCATACATCATTCTACCACACATACGTCTTAGGGATCTCATCTCTACCACATTTATTCTGCTCTCATCCTACAATACAATACAAACCATCACAGGGATGGCAGAGAGAATGGACCGCCACACTACTCTATCCTGACACACCTCTCTAGCTTCCTCCACATTCATACTGCGAGTCATACTGTCTGCTTCGACTCCGTACTCCATTTACATTATTAACGTATACATTTTTAAATTGTATCTCAATAGAGACGAAGACGTAAACTGGAAACTGAACATGGATGATCAAGGTGTTTACAGGACTTATGACCTGTCATTGGTTGGGTTAAGCGCACGCTTTATGTAATTACAACATTCCCCATTCCACCTTTGTTATTGTGATCATGCATGACAAATTTTTGGAAGATGTATATATACTTCAAAATCCATATTTATTTTCACGTGTCAGTTTCAGTCAGCCATCTATGTAGATTTGGTTGCACTTGTGAATTTTTTCAAGAATTAACCTATACAACCGACCCACTAACGCCATCTATGGAGAATGATTTTCGGCGTTTAGCAAACTACCTTATTAACACAATGCGAAGGCTGTTGCCTAACATATTGTTAGAAGCCTTTAACCATTCTTTCTCCATCCATGAGCTCCATATGTCCGAACCTACGCAGCGAACCTTTCATAATTTTGTTCATAATACCTTCTTCCGCTCTACATTCCTTTGTTATATCAGCATTTGAGATTCTGTCGTACATCGTTCTACCACACACACGTCTTAGGGATCTCATCTCTACCACATTTATTCTGCTCTCATCCTTCTTCTGCCAGTTCCATGCTTCGCTTCCATACATTTACAGATTTACCACACATTCATCTAAGAGAAAAGATGATTACATCAACAGTATGCTTATGCTTATTTATTTATTCAATAAAGTACAGCGGAGCATAGAAGTGAAATTGAGTAGATTAAATGTGGTCTGGCACCCCCTTGTTGTTGCCGTATTTAAATGTAAGTCCCGGATGGACCGGGGACAGGCCCAGGGAGTGTACGAGCGAGGCTGATAAAAGGGCGCCGCTACGCCCTATAACAGCCTCGGGTATGTGGCGGGAACTTCTATGTTCCTTTAAAAAAAAAAAAAAAAAAAACATCAACAGTATTTCAAATTCATTCATTCTTTCCATGTGTCCAAACCGTCTTAAGGGGGTATTCTGGTCTAGAGTCTTGAATTTTAGGTACTTTTTGAAGTGCTATAAAAAAAAGGCAAACAATATTTTTAGCATGCATTTTTTTAACAGATATTTATTAATATTTCAAGAATACATAAAATAAAATAAAAAGTGAAAAAATTTAAAACTCAAAAAGTTATCAGCCGATGAAGTGGGGGGTCTAAAAAAAATATTTTCCACAACCCTTCTCTATTAAACTAACTAACTAACCATCACGCCGTCTCCCCGAAGGGGTAGGCAGAAAGAATGGACTGCCACACCTTTCTTTCCTGACATATTTCTCTCGCTTCCTCAACATTCATACATCGTGTCATGCACGCGCGTCGATTTTTCTGACTCCTCACATGGCCGACATTCAATATTTCATTTATTTGATCGTGCCACGTTTTCCTTGGTCTTCCTCTATTTCTGGTACCATTACATCATTAACATATAATTTTTTTACCATTCTTTCTTCATTCATTCTTTCCATATGTCCAAACCATCTTAATTATCCTTTCATTATTTTGTTCATGACACCATCATTCGCACCGCATTCACTTCTTATATTTTCATTCGACACTCTATCATACACAGAATATCACACATTCGTCTAAGAGATCTCATTTCTACTGCATTTATTCTACTTTCATCCTTCCTTTGCCAGTTCCATGCTTCGCTTCCATACATAAGGGTCGGTAGAAGAACACCATTGTGCACTGCCATTCTAGCTTTTTTGGATAGGTTTTGTTTGCGATGACAACTTTAAGTGCACCATTCACTTTGTTGCCTGCCCCAACCCTTCTTTCAATATCCCTCTCCACTCTCCCATCTCTTGTAAACATACTACCTAAATACACAAACTCAACTACTTGCTCCAAGTTTTCACCATTCACGCTAATGTTGCAGACTGTCGTGGTTTCTTCCTTTTCAAAAATCATTACCTTGGACTTATTAACATCTCTATTAATGTAATCATATAATGATATAATTATAAAAAATGTGCACTTTGTTATATCGGGATTAAATCCAAGATGGCCCATATAATAATTGATTTCTTTCCAAACATAACCTAACCTAACATTCTATCTCTACAATTCTTTTTGTAAAATAACATTCTTCAATATTGTGTTTTTTTCACGCTCCCACTAACGTATTCCTACAGCATAAGGTATGTATATATACTACATATAATACTGTGATAAAAAATAAGGTGAATTTCAACTCCTTGTCCGACACGATGACGACCTTCGTGGCCGAGCGGTAAGTGCATTGACTGCCACCCCGAAGGTTCCGGGTTCGATTCCCGGCGAGGGCAGTGTGATTGTCACATTGCCTTTGGTCTGATGTAGAATTCACGTGACAATAAAATGGCGATAGATTAGCTACCTATCACATGTCACGAGAATCACTATGATAGCTATAATACCCTTTACATTGATTTGGCTCATGCTGTCATGATGTAAAGAGCGATTCAACAAAATAATAATAATAATGTATTTTACAATATTTCAAATAGTCAGAGGAGTATTTTTCTACGATAACCTTCGATTCGGCTTTTATCTCCTCGATCGAGTTCCCCTGAGCAGTCTTTTTAGTTTGTCAAACAGCCGGAAGTCAAACGGTGCTAAATCAGGCGAATACGGTGGTTGTGGAACGATTTGAGTAGAGTTTTTAGCAAAATGTTCTTGATTCTTGGGACGGTGCATTATCATGGTGTAAATGCCAAGAAATGAGACGAATAGCTTCATGCAAACATAGCATAACACTAAAATAATAGTTTTTTTTAGCAGTTTGTATCAGCGAAGTTTAAATGAAAAATCAACTTAATTTTTTATCACAGTAGTATATATCAAGAGCTTTATATTATTTTTATACATGCTAGCTAAAATACGGTAACATTGTCTTTGAAAGCTATGGAGAAAGCAATGTTGAGGATCAGTATAGAAAACGGTGAGACACACCACTATTAGAACCAGAACAGGAGTGTTGGACATCATCAGAAGAGTGGCAGCTTGAAATGATGCTATGTGGGTGCCATGTCGCTCGCAGTGATAGATGGACAAAATGCCTCTTTAACTCCGGACGTCCCTAACGATGGAGGGATGATATTAGAGAGATCGCATTTTTATGTTATATTTCCCGTGCGTTGTAAATATGACTGAAGCTTGGGTTTCTTCTTGTATATATGTATATGTTGTATAGGAGTGGACGATTCACGCATGGCGATTTGTCAATGAAAGTAGATAATTCTTCTTTTAATAGATCTGATGATCTGTGGCACAAGAATCATGTGTCCTGGGATATGAGGTCCAGCGGTTCCTCCGTCTCTTAGGCGGCCTTCCAGGTGGACGGTGTCAGGAGGGGATTTCATAAGCGGCTGTATATGCGAGTCTGTCACTATCCATTCTTCTACACGCTTCTACTGGATCTACTCCACCAAACAATATCGTTTATTTCACATTTCTTATGTCTGCATTACGGACACGATCTCGGACAGTTTTTCCAGCAATTGATCTTAGGACCTTCGTCTCCGATGTTCTTAGCCCTTGGTTCGCACAGTGTCCCGCGTCTCTACAGCGTACGTCATGATAGGTCGCACGCATGACTTGTAAATTCTGATCATGCTGTCGATACGCATGTGCTTGTTCTTCCAGACCAGACACGGCAGAGGCTTTATGATGGTATATTGTGTATCAATAATGTAAGATGGTTAGTTGATGATGTGTCAATGATGGAAGATAATTTTTGTTGTTATTAAATGAGGTGTTGGTGGTAGATTATGTATAAATGATGTAAGATGGTTGGTTGATGATGTATCGATGATGGAAAATAATTTAATAATAAAATATTTATTTATATTTAAATGCATTCATTTGAGAACATGTAAAATACCAGGAACACACGGGAGATGGTTCCAGGAAGACAAGATACTCTCTAAAGTCAAGAGTATTTGTCTTTTGAATGTACATTTACTAATATGAAAATCTTTGATCTCCGATGATTTGTCGATGATGATAGATGATGTGTTGATGATGATAGATCATGTGTCGATGATGATAGATGATGATAGATCATGTGTCGATGCTGATAGATGATGATAGATGATGTATTGATGATGATAGATGATGTGTCGATGATAATAGATCATGATAGATGATGTGTTGATGATGATAGATTATGTGTCGATGATGATAGATTATGTGTCGATGATGATAGATGATGTGTCGATAGATGATAGATGATGTGATGATAGATTATGTGTCGATGATGATAGATGATGTGTCGATAGGTTATAGATCATGATAGATGATGATAGATTATGTGTTGATGATGATAGATGATGTGTCAATAGATGATAGATGATGTGTCAATGATGTCAAATGATTTGTCGATGATGATAGATGTTTTGTCGATGGTTATAGATGATGTGTTGATGATGATAGATGATGATAGATTATGTATCGATGATGATAGACGATAAAAGATGATGTGTCGATGATGATAGATGATGTGCTGATGATGATAGATGATAATACGAGTAGATGATTATCAAATCAAATCAAATCAAATTATCAAATCAAATCAGTTTATTAACTCAAAAGACATTACAAACAGGAAAATGTTTAAGGCATCTATTGAGTACAGGTTAAATATTATAAAAATACAACAAAGTACCATGAACGCATTAGAGATGGTTAGACATTAGGAAGACAACATACTTTCTAAAGTCAAGAGTATTTGTCCCCTGAACGTACCTTCACTAATATAAAAGACGTCGATCTCCGAGGAGACCCCGTTCAGCAGACTAATTGCTCTTCCCACCGGTGTCACCAGAGGCAGATTGGTTCTGGTGGCCGGTTGGTAAAACAATCTGTGCTGTCGCTGTCGGAGAAATCTATCAGGGACAAAAAGACCAGATGATGATATATTATGTGTCGATGATGATAGATGATGTGTCGATAATGATAAATGATGATAGATTATGTATCGATGATGATATATGATGTGTCGATGATGATAGATGATGATAGATGGTGATAGATGATGTGTCGATGATGATATATGATGTGTCGATGACGATAGATGATGCGTCGATGTATTTATTTTTCTGAACTGTCAACTAATGAATCTGTTCCCGCAGGCCCTGATGGAGATGTTCTACCAAGAGCAGGTGTTCCGCAGGGAGGCCCGCGAGGCTGCAGCCCGGCCTCTGGAGCCCACGCAGACCCCACCGGCCTCGTTGACCTACGACGACCTCGTCAGAGACCTGATGAGCGACGAGAAGCTGTACCTGCGAGACCTCCACATGATCATAAGGGTCTTCAGGGAGGAGGTCACCAACATACTGCCTCCCAATTCCAACGTGAGCATTTTTTTCATATTTAATTCTTCTTCTTCTTCCCTTTTGGTAGACTCAGGAGTCTGTTATTTCAGGCGGGTCCTCTTGAGACGCTGAACTCCAGCTTTCTCTCCACCGTTTCGGGGGTCTTCCTGGTCGGCGTTGTCCGTTTGGCGTTCCATGGAGAGTTATGTATGGTATCCTATTTGAGCTCATCCTTTCTACGTGTTGATGCCAGTATCGCCGTCTTTGACGTCCCCATCTGACCACATCTTGGACCTCGCAGATTTCTCGGATTGCTGTATTCCTAACTCGATCACGTAGGGTCTTGCCAGCTATAGCGCGAAGTGTTTTCATCTCGGTTGTCCTGAGCATGCTCTTTGTCTTGACAGTGTCTGCCCTCGATTCAATGCCATATGTGAGGATTGGTCGCACACAGGTCTTATAGATGCGTACCTTACTGTCAGTCCTCATGTCCTTGTTTCTCCATATGACATCTTTCAGGCAGCCTGCAACTGCTGCAGCCCTATCCACCTGTGACCTTACTTCTCTGGGGAGGTCATTAGAGCTGGTTACTTCGCTTCCGAGATATCTGAATAGGTCCACCTGTTCAATTTCCTCCTGGCGTACGGAGACTTCGCATCTCAGTTGATTTCTTGCGAATGTCATACACTTTGTTTTTGGGGTGGATATGATCATGTTATATTTTGAACAGGATTCATCAAACTTTGAGAGCATTGCTTGCAAGTCGCTTTCATTTTCGGCCACGATTGTGGCGTCGTCTGCATAGCAAAGCATTCCAATTACTTCTTTACCCAGAGTGTACCCTAAATTGAGAAATGCAACCATATTTAATTAATTACCCCAAAAACATTCACATGTTTAAAACTAACTAACCAACGATCTAACCATCACTTCAGTGCGGGAGCAAGAATGATAAGCTGCGTGCCGAAGAGTTGTCATATAACACAGCATCTTAAGGAGCTCCACTCGCTGAAATGTCCAGAAAGGATACAATACAAGCTTTGCTGGACGGTCTTTAAGGCGTTGCATGGAATGGCACCAGTTTATATATCTGAACTCTGCACACAGGTCAGACTGAATAGACTGAGATGGGCTGGTCACGTGCAGAGGATGCCGTCATCGCGAACCCCAAAAAGATTGCTGGAGTGGCAATTGGACGACCAAGGTTGCGATGGGAGGATGAAGTTGGGTGAGATGGGGCGAAATTGTTAGGAGTGTCAGATTGGAGGGTCAAAGCGGAGGACAGGAGGAGTTGGAGGCGAAGAATACTGGAGGCTAAGGCTCGATATGGGCTGTAGGGCCATCGAAGAAGAAGAGAAGAAGAACTCTGCATCAACAAGAATCTGAATGGCAGTCAGTCTACATTGCAGTCTACAGAGTCAAGTCTTCTGTGATCGGTAGATTGACTGTGCCAAAACACTGTCCTCACACATACTTTGGTGGCCGAACCATCGCGATAGCCGGCCCTTCAGCCTGGAACAATCTTCCAGCAGACCTCAAGTGCATTGAGACTCAAAACGCACCTCTTCAAATTATCCTTTCCTGATGCAACTGCGTCAGGTGCAGCCCTCATACTTAATTTGTTTATTTTTTTTACCATATCATAAAACCGAGCATTTTCTGCAGTGCCTTTGAGATGATTAATTCATAAAAATTGGGCTCTATAAATTATCCAATTTATTATTATTTCAATGGAGTTCTAGTCCCAACCCTTACGTATGGAAGCAAAGGATGAGAGCAGAATAAATGCGGTAGAGATGAGGGCTCTAAGACTGTCTCTAAGACTAATGTGTGGTAGAACGATGTACGACAGAATCTCAAATGCTGATATAAGAATGGAATGTAGAACGGAAGAAGGTATTATGAACGAAATAATGAAATGATCGCTGCGTTGGTTCAGACATATGCAGCGCATGGATGGAGAAAGTATACGTTAACGAGGTAGACCGAGGAAAACATGACATGATCAAATGAATCAAATTTTATAAGTTGGTAATGTTGAGTTGAATGTGGAGGAATAGAGTAGTGGAGTAGTGTTACTGTCCATTCTCTGCCTACCCCTGCGGAGAAACTGCGTGATGGTTTGTTTGTTTATTATTTGTAGTCGGAGAGATCGATGAGTGTGCATGTCACGGTGTATGAATGTAGAGAAGCACGAGAGTTGTGACTTGATAGAACAGTGGTTGAATGGATAGAACTCACTGTCCTCTATTATATGCCCTTTGTGTTGTAGTAATTTATTATACTTTTATTTAATCCAGGATGTGGAGTTGATATTCGGTAATCTGGTGGAGATATACGAGCTGACGATGACTCTTCTCGGTTCCCTCGAAGACACGGTGGAGAGCGCTTCCGAAACTCAGATGCCGCACATCGGAATATGCTTCGAAGGTATGTACTATCCATTTAGCCGCGCGGAAGAGTTTCATACTGCTCCTGTATCGATGGTGATAATAATGCACTGTAAACAAATGTCTCTGTTGATACGAAGGTTGATTTTTAAGTTTTTACAAAAAGTGTAACAGAAACAAACAAGTTGGAAACAAAGTGTTTTATTGCTTTTCGAAATATTCGCCTTTAAGATCTATACATTTTTGCATACGTTCAAACCAATTCTGGAAACATTTTCTCCACTCTGAAGCTGATACTGTAGAAACATGGTTTTAAAAATCTTCAACAGCTTCTTGAGGCGACGAAAATAGCTGTCCATGGATCTTTTGTTTGACAGTAGGGAACAAGAAAAAGTCATTAGGCGATAAATCAGGTGAATACGGGCAATTAGACATTAATTCTATGTCGTGACAAACACCCTAACAGTAGACTATTGTTTGCTTTCAGGTTCATACGAATATATCAAAGTTTCGTGTCCTGTAACAATGTTGTATACAGATTTTGAACCTACCTTGGTCGAATTTTTTCAACATTTCGTGACACCAATCAACACAAGCCTTTTTTTCGTTTCGGTCAAATTATGCGGAATCCATCTGGAACAAATCTTTCTTACACCCAAACAGATTGTATTGCAGTCTGCGATATGCCAAGAGACGCCTCCATCTGTCTGTAAATCACATGCCGATCTTCTTTAATCATGTTGCACACAGCATCGATGTTTCTCGGAATGACAACCGATTTTGGCCGACCTTCTCGACATTCATCACTGCAAACCAATTGCAAACAGTCTTCTCTGATGGTGCTTCATTACCAAAAGTTGCACGAAGCAATTCTATGCATTGTTGTCGAGTAAGGCCTTTTTTAAAATCATAAAAATTCATCAAACAGGGTCAAACAGGGGTGTGTAATGTCTCCATGGTTGTTTAATCTATATATGGACAAGTGTATGAAAGAGCTGAAAGGGTTGGAAGCAGGTGCAAAAATGGAAGATGTGTCAGTAAGCTGTTTGTTGTATGCGGACGACGCTGTGCTACTTGCAGACAACGAGCACGAACTGCAAGCCCTGGTGTCTAGTATGTATGAGGTATGCAAGCGATACGATTTGATGATGAATGTGAATAAGTCTAAGGTAATGATTTTCGAAAAGGAAGAAACCACGACAGTCTGCAACATTAGTGTGAATGGTGAAAATTTGGAGCAAGTAGTTGAGTTCGTGTATTTAGGTAGTATGTTTACAAGAGATGGGCGAGTGGAGAGGGATATTGAAAGAAGGGTTGGGGCAGGCAACAAAGTGAATGGTGCACTTAAAGTTGTCATCGCAAACAAAAACCTATCCAAAAAAGCTAGAATGGCAGTGCACAATGGTGTTCTTCTACCGACCCTTATGTATGGAAGCGAAGCATGGAACTGGCAAAAGAAGGATGAATGTAGAATAAATGCAGTTGAAATGAGATCTCTTAGAAGAATGTGTGGATACTCTGTGTATGATAGAGTGCCGAATGAAAATATAAGAAGTGAATGCGGTGCGAATGATGGTCTCATGAACAAAATAATGAAAGGATCATTAAGATGGTTTGGACATATTGAAAGAATGAATGAAGAAAGAATAGTAAAAAAATTATATGTTAGTGATGTAAATGGAACCAGAAATAGAGGAAGACCGAGGAAAACGTGGCACGATCAAATAAATCAAATATTGAATGTCGACCATGTGAGGAGTCAGAGAAATCGACGCGCGTGCATGACACGATGTATGAATGTTGAGGAAGTGAGAGAAATATGTCAGGAAAGAAAAGTGTGGCAGTCCATTCTTTCTGCCTACCCCTTCGGGGAGACGGCGTGATGGTAGTTAGTTAGTTAGTTATTACAAAAAAAATAACTATATGGGACAGTATGGATTATATCTCTTATACAGAGCTGAAGATCTACAGATCTACAGGGTTGGAACAGAAGAAAATAAAGATCAGAACACGGTGGTTATTAATTATTGTTTTTCTCGTGTTGTAGAACTTGCCGAAGCCGAAGAGTTTGATGTGTACGAGAGATACGCCCGGATAGTCACCACGCAAGAATCCAGAGCTGCCCTACAAGCCATTGTGGACAACCCCGAGGTATATTCAGACCTTTACGAAACCGATTCTGATCCATTGCGTTTCTTTTTCTTCTTCTCCCTTGGGTCTTGATCTCACCACTCCTGGATAAGGAAGGACCTCTTTTAAATCCTTCCCATCGTTTGTCTTACTCTTCCACTGTTTACCAACTATTGACGCTATCTGTCTTTTTTTGTGGAGTATGTATATACGAGGTCTGTTCAAAAAGTATCGCGAATTTTGTGTTTTTTCAAAAATTATTTATATATTCATGAATTTCTATTTTGTCCCCTTCAAAGTGATCCCAACCAGATATTATACACTTGTGCCAACGTTTTTTTCAATCCTCGAAGCACCCCAAAAAATCATTTTTTGTGATCTTGTTCAGCTCCTCCTTCGATGCCGTCTTTATCTCCTCAATCGTAGCCTAGCGTCGTCCTTTCATGGGCCTCTTCAGTTTCGGGAACAAGAAAAAGTCACAGGGGGTCAGATCTGGGGAATACGGTGGCTGCGGCATTATTGGTGTGTTGTTTTGGCCAAAAATTCGCGCACAAGCAGATGCGAAATTGAGCAATTTTGGTACGAATTTCGCGGCGACCGATCTCATGCCCAAATCATTGGTAAAAATCGAATGGCACGAGCCAAGCGATATGTTTAAGTCCTCAGCAACTTCTCTAGCGGTGATTCGACGATTGGCCAATACTATGTTATTCACTTCATCAATGTTTTCGTCTGTTGTTGACGTGCTCGGGCGTCCGGCAGGCTCTTTTTCGTTCACATCTTCTCGGTCCTCTGAGAACATTTTGTACCACCGATAAACGTTGCTTTGGTCCAAGATAGCTTCACCATATGCCACAGTCAACATTCGGAATGCGTCCGGGGACTTAATTTTGTTTTTCACTCAAAATTTGATACAGATTCTTTGATCCATTTTTTTGGAGTGGGCAAAAATCGAAGACGAGCCAAAACACGTGCAAGCAAAGTGGCTCTCAAAAATTAACTGAACATTCAAACTGGCCGAACTTATCGGCATAAGTGAGAGACATGAGTACCAACATAACGCCACAAAAAAATCAAAAATCGAATATACGAGTACGTAATCGGCGGAAATTCAAAATTCGCGATACTTTTTGAACATACCTCGTAGATATCTCGCTTACACTAATGTATGTAAGCGCTCGAACCTGATTCTTTCTCATGTAATATTTCACTTAAGATGTCTTGTTTGAATTATTAGAAATCGTAAGTACATTTTGATGAAAAACATTACGAATTACAAAATACGCGATATTTCGATTTAACGGTAGAATTTTCTTTGAAAAGTAAATTTTTGGACCGAGCGAATTATGTATGGAAGTGAAGCTTGGAGCTGGCAAAAGAAGGATGAAAGCAGGATAAACGCCGTAGAAATGAGATCACTAAGAAGAATGTGCGGGAAAACGTTGTATGATAGAATACCGAACGATGAAATAAGAAAGAAATGTAAGGCAGATGACTGCATCATGAATAAAATTAAAAAAGGATCCCTGAGATGGTTCGGACATATGGAACGAATAGATGAGAGTAGAATGGTTAAAAAGTTGTACACAAGCAGTGTGAGTGGGAAAAGAAGCCGAGGACGACTGAGGAAAACATGGCATGACCAAATTAACCAATTACTAAAAGGCGGCCACATTCGAAGTCGGAATAATCGACGTGCGTGCATGGTGCGATGTATGAATGTGGAGGAAGCCCGAGAGGTGTGCCAGGACAGGTCAGTGTGGCGATCCATCCTCTCTGCCTACCCCTCCGGGGAAATGCCGTGATGGTTAGTTAGTTAGTTAGAATTATGTAAATTTCGAATCAACGGACTTTTACTGCATACTAAATCTTATTAATTCTCTCAGCTGTCGGAGCGCCTGGACACGGCCGGGCACGGCTTCTGCTTGGCGGTGAAGTACTACCTGCCCAAGTTGCTGGCATCACCCATCACGCATGCCATCCTCTACTTCGACTACGTGGTCATGCTGTCGGAGATCGCGCCCTGCCCCGAGGACAAGGAGTCCTTCGTGCAGGTCAAGGGGCTCATGCAGCGCATACAGCAGTCCATGCTGCACGCCCTCGGCAATGGCCCCAACAAGATGTAAGTCTTGTCATTTTATATTATAATGCTATGTGACTTTAAAATTATGTTATTTTAAAGTTACATAATTTTATAGTGATGTGATTTTTAAGTTACAAGATTTTAAAGTAATGTGATTTTAAAGTTACGTGATTCAAAGTTCCATGTTTTTAAAGTTATGTGATTGTTAAGTTTTGTGATTTTAATGTAACTTAAAGTAACTTGATTTTAATGTTACGTGACTTTATTGTTACGTGATTTTAAGGTAACGTGACTTAAATGTTACGTGACTTTATTGTTACATGATTTTAAGGCAACGTGACTTAAATGTTACGTGATTATAAGGTTACGTGATTACAAGGTAACGTGACTTAAATGTTACGTGATTTTAAGGTAACGTGACTTAAATGTTACGTGACTTTATTGTTACATGATTTTAAGGCAACGTGACTTAAATGTTACGTGATTATAAGGTAACGTGACTTAAATGTTACGTGATTTTAAGGTAACGTGACTTAAATGTTACGTGATTTTAAGGTAACGTGACTTAAATGTTACGTGACTTTATTGTTACATGATTTTAAGGCAACGTGACTTAAATGTTACGTGGTTATAAGGTAACGTGACTTAAATGTTATGTGATTTTAAGGTAACGTGACTTAAATGTTACGTGACTTTATTGTTACATGATTTTAAGGCAACGTGACTTAAATGTTACGTGATTATAAGGTAATGTGACTTAAATGTTACGTGATTTTAAGGTAACGTGACATAAATGTTACGTGACTTTATTGTTACATGATTTTATGGCAACGTGACTTAAATGTTACGTGACTTAATTGTTACGTGATTTTAAGGTAACGTGACATAAATGTTACGTGACTTTATTGTTACATGATTTTATGGCAACTTGACTTAAATGTTACGTGACTTTATTCTTACGTGATTTTAAGGCAATGTGACTTAAATGTTATGTGACTTTATTTTTACGTGATTTTAAGATGACGTGACTTATATGTTACGTGACTTTAGTGCTACGTGATTTTAAGGTAACGTGACTTAAATGTTACGTGACGTAAGTGTTACGTGACTTAAATTTTACGTGATTTTAGCGTTACGCATCGTGGTTTTAGTCTATCTCGCGTGATGTATAGATATTTATATCGTCACCATGTCTCGGGTGCTTGCAGAGAGGCCGCCAGCAGGATGGCTTCCAAAGCTCGGAGGCAGGTGGCCCTGAAGAAGTCAGCCGGGCTGGAGAAGCTGATTGAGAACTGGGACAACAAGGACCTGATGCAGTGCTGTAACGAGTTCATCAGAGGTAAAGTATAAATACATATATGTTTTTTTCGCCATGGGACCACTCGAATTGCACTTTTTTCAATTGATTCCCGATTTCTATTATATCCAAAGTAGTGATAAAATATGGTAATACTTTTTACGTTTTTTGTTTTCTTTTATTCTTCAAGTTTATTAACTTTCTTCTTTTTTACATCCTCATTCTGAAGTAATGTATCAACAAAATGAGCTTTGTCAAGCTTTGGAATTTCTCTGAAAACTTTGTGAAAGAAATATTGCTAATTTATAGAAAAGAAATGATGGCTACATGAAAGATACTGAGTATGTACGTGTAATGAAGATATCCTTTTTACATGGTGTTCTCATTTTATCCTAATATATAGATGTCTCGTTTGCACTAATGTATGTAATAAGCGCTCAAACCTGATTCTTTCTCATGTGATATTTCACTTTATATTGATGTCTTTCTTGAATTATTAGAAATCGTAAGTACATTTTGATGAAAAACATTACGAATTACGAAATATGCGATATTTCGATTTAAAAGTCAATTTTTGGACTGAGCAAATTATGAAATATCGTTGTTCGAATTAACGGAATTTTAATGTATTTTGCCCGTTCCATTCCATTGTAAATAGCCACTTAAATGTAATATTTTTCAGAGGACACGCTGAGCAAGGTGGGACCGGGTAGAAGAATAAGCGAACGGAAGGCATTCTTGTTCGACGGGCTGCTCTTGCTGTGCAAACCGTGTCCGGCGAGGTCTGATCTCAAGCTGAAGGAGAGGCTGTTCATCAGGAAGCTGGACATCATCGACAGGCCGGATACCGAGGGTGAGTGAAGCTATTTTTTCTTTTCAAACTAACTAACCGACCATCACACCGTTACCCCACCCGTCGTATTCTCCAGACACTTCTCCCTCTGACTATCACTTGTTTCGAGAGAGTGAGTGAAGCTATTTCTTCTATTCAAACTAACTAACCGCCAATCACGCCGTTACCCCACCCGCCGTATTCTCCAGACATTGCCCCCTCTGACTATCACTTGTTTCGATGAATGTCTCACGGCCTGGTTGACCAGCACTTCCGTTCTTATGTTCTCTTCCGTGTTAAATGAAAATATAAGAAGTGAATGCGGTGCTAATCATGGTGTTATGAACAAAATAATGAAAGGATCACTAAGATGGTTTGGGCACATGGAATGAATGAAGAAAGAATGGTAAATTTTTTTATATGTTAATGAAGTAAGTGGAACTAGAAATGGAGGAAGATCGAGGAAAACGTGGCACAATCAAATAAATCAAACATTGAATGTCGGCCACGCGAGGAGTCAGAGAAATCGATGCGCGTGCATGACACGATGCATGAATTTTGAGGAAGCGAGAGAAGTATGTCAGGAAAGAAAAGTGTAGCAGACGGCGTGATGGTTTGTTCAGTAATGAGGAAACGAAGAAAGAAGAAGAGCCCCAGAGATTGCAGCCTTGTAGACTTGGGCTTGTATTTCTTCACGCAGATCAGCTCATCTGCTATGAGAAATTTAATATGTAATATTTGAAATGGTTATTTTGTAGGTGAATGTATTTGTTTCATCGTTATGCAGTAATGTGTCTTTGGTTGGTTTTCAGAGCTGAGAAATTGCCTAGAGCTAGCTCCACGTTCCGGACAGTCGGTGGTTCTCTGCTGCAACGGTGCCATAGACAAGAACCACTGGATGGCCGATCTCGTCATGCTCAACACCAAGAACATGCTGGACCGCTCGCTGGACAGGTATAATAGATCAAACACATTTTTTTCCTCTGTAGGTAAAATGCATGACCCACATAAGTGGACTTCGACTGCTGAACCAGCATATTTCGTGATGAAATATATTACACGAATAACCGAAAACGCCTGACTTAGGACCTACTTATCGCAATGATGACATACATTGCATAGGCAAAAGTGATGACTCAGGGCCCGGATTCATTCACACAGGTCACTAGAGCAGAGCATCGTGTGCAAAGGGAAGCAAAGCGTAAAAAAGCGGTACTTCCGACCACCCAATACGTCAGTATCACGGCTTCTAACAGACACGAGTCTACGTTTAATAAATCTACGCCACGAGGGATCTCGGACTCCCTCCCCCCGCCGACCTACGATGCCACGCTACTACGTCATTCTTTCTTGCGACTTCTAACCGACACGAGTCTACGCTGTCAAGTCTACGTACAAGGAACTTCCGACGAGTCTTCGCTCCAGCCGACCGACGCTACAGCCCAGCGAGCCATCAGCCCCAGCTGCTATCGATGTCCAGGCGCACGCTCCATCACGAGTACATAATACTGTTAACGTATGATTACTTGTGATCTGCAATAAACACTGAAATCTCCACTGCTTTCAACTCTCACCACATCCCCCAAACCTCTAACCTAACCTTTATTTTAATGAAACATCAAAATTCGAATATAAAAAAACATTTCTTCTATGTTCGCCATACTTTGATTTGTAGATGTTTTATTTGTCTTTTTCTTTTTTTATTATATACTTTGTATATACAACACTATTAAAATTACATATCAGACATGTTTCGGACAACCGGTCCTTCTTCAGTGATACATATTATAAAGATACATATTTAAAATATTAATAAAATTGTTTACAATATTATCAATTTTGACAGATTGTCTGTCAAAATTAGAAGACTATATTGCACGCTTAATAGAACACTGGCTTAACTAAAAAAAGCAAGTTTTGCTCAATCTGACATGAGTCGGTGTTTTAACAAAAACAGTGGAAAAACACGTACGAATGGATAGCGTTAACACAAGCCTCTGTCTAATGTTAACTCAATTATGACCTAAACCATAATCGGTCAGTTTACTATTAAGCGTGCGATAAATACGGGAAGTTTAATGGTGATCAATAATCTTATGATAATATATATTTCTTTTTTTTTTAGTATATTGGAAGACCTCAGTAAAAAGCATCCCCTGAAATTACCTCCTCAAAGACTTTATCGGTTCGCCGTTCCCGACGCTCCGGATAATATCGTTCTTGAAGAAAAACAAAATTCAGGAGTCCCTCTAATTAAGGTATGTATGAATATATTAATTTTACTAAAGTTTCTATTGACAGCTGAATTTCACATTTTTATTATAGCAACGATAATTGAATTTCACATATTTAGTATAGCAATAATAATTAAATGTCACAATTTCAGTATACCAATGACAAATGAATTTCAAATTTTCAGTCTATCAGCGATGATTTTTAAAACTTTTGTTCCATTTGTAATAAGCTTTATCCATTCTATTTGTGGAATACCATAATACCAGTTTTGTAGTTTTGTAAGGGTTACAAAAGACACTAAAAACTTTATAAATTTAATATAATATTTAATAATGACGCTTCCAGGGAGCGACGCTTTTGAAACTCGTGGAGAGGCTGACGTACCACATCTACGCGGATCCGATGTTTGTCCGTACTTTCCTCACGACTTATCGGAGCTTCTGCCCGCCCCCTGAACTGCTCGCGCTGCTCATCGAGCGCTTCAACATTCCCGATCCTAGCCTGGTTTACGACGCGCCGGGTAAGTGAAATTTCACACCATTTTAGTACACCAAAGTTAACTTAATTTCACCTTCTTAGTATAGCAGTAATAACTACATTTTACAACTGTAATAAAATGGTGATAACCAATTTCACAATTTCAGTATTGCTGTATATTTGAATTTCACATTCTTAGTATACCAGGTACATGCATAAGTTTTTGCCGGTTTTTGTCGTAAAGAAAACACATAATTTTCAAGTAAATTGGTATTTTGTTTATTCTAAATATTGCCCATATGCTTCTACACACTTTGCCCATCTTTCAAGTAAGTTATGGATACCATGTTTGAAAAACTGTTTGTCTTTTGCGGCAAACCATTCGTTGAGCCATTTTGCAACTTCTTCAAAATTGCTGAAGTGCTGCTCTGCGAGCCCGTGCCCCATTGATGCAAAGAGATGATAGTCAGATGGCGCCAGGTCGGGGGAGTACGGCGGGTGCAAAAGGATGACCCATCCAAGCAATTTCAAGGTGTCTTTCACTGGTTTTGCTGTGAGGCGGCGCGTTGTCGTGTAACAAAATCACTTTGCCATATCTTTTGGCCCATTCTAGTCGTCTTTCGATCAATGCATGATTTAAATGAATCATTTGTTGGCAATAGGGTTGTGCATTAACGGTTTCGCCAGGCTTCAAGAGTTCATAATACACAATACCGCTCTGGTCCCACCAGACACAAAGCATGGTCTTCTTGCCAAAGCGATTTGATGAAACCATGTCTCACATGTTCTAATCGATGGAGCGTGTTCACCATATGTTTCTACCAGCAAACAATGACTTTCCACAGCCTTTTTCTTTTGATTAAATAAGAAAAACAATGCTCGCTGTGAATGGGCACAGGCACAAAAGTCGACATGATCACCGAACGATACAACACAGACGCTATTGTTTGGCGGACTCAACTTGTGTATGTGTGTAGGTTAATGTCAGACGAACAAACTTACGTACTGTTCGGTGGCGCCATCTTTTAGTGAAACCGGAAAAGACTTATGCATACACCTGGTAGTGGTGATAACTGAATTTCACAATTGTAGTAAAGTGATGATAATTTAATTACAATACTTATACAGTTATACCAAACCTGAAATTATTATAACTATGCTATTACTTACTTAAATAATGAATTTTCCAATTTTATTAAATAAGAAATTATTCATTTTTAAAATACCAGTGATAACTGAATTTCACATTTTCAATACCTGTAATTAATTCCTCATTTTTGTCCTGTCACGCCTCCGTGGTGCATAGGGCCTCAAGGAACCTTCTCCACCCGACTCTATCGCATGCCTGATGCCTAACATCATCCCAAGTGACTGCTACTTTAACCTCGTCCTGCAGGGCTCTTCTCCAGGTGGCTCTAGGTCTGCCTCGCTTCCTCTTTCACCCCAAAGGGGACCAGTCTAGTGCGCCCTGAGCGATGCAGGCTGGGTTCCGTCTCAGAGTGTGACCGATCCACTGCCATTTGCGTCTAGCGACTTGTTCTCTAATTGGCTTTTCGCCTGCCATGGTCCAGAGAACGGCATTTGTCACTGTTTGGGGCCAATAGATCTTGAATATCTCCTCCATTCGCTTCCACGTCACTCTGTCTTGTGCAGACTGCATCCGAGTTATTCCGACATGTCTGTTCGGATCCCTTCCACCGTAGTTGCGGTCGTCCTGTAGTTCTCTTTGCCGTCCACGGTCTCCAAGTCAGCAGTCTTCTTGTACATGTTTCGTCTGAGCTTCTGGCTACGTGACCTGCCCATTGCCGCTTTAGAGTCACCACCCGGTGCATGATGTCAGCGACCTTTGCTTTTTCTCTCACTGTATCGTTTCCGACTCTGTCTCTTAGCCTTATTCCTAACATGGCTCTTTGGGTCACTCGTAGTTTCGTGTTTTATGTACGCTAAATTGATAGTTTTCACCCCGCTATTTCTTCAATTGAGTACCTACCTATAAAATGTGCGTATTTTGTATTTCCACGCAGCTACAAGGAAAAAAAAGTGTTCAGAATCCAAACAGGGTTCTCCAGTTATGGGTAATGATTTTGTTTAAATATATATTTATTCTTCGGAAGCGAAGCATGGAACTGGCAAAAGAAGGATGAAGGTAGAATAAATGCAGTAGAAATTAGATCTCTTAGACGAATGTGTGCATACTCTGTGTATGATAGAGTGTCGGATGAAAATATAAGAAGTGAATGCAGTGCGAATGATGGTGTTATGTACAAAATAATGAAAGATAATACGTTAAGATGGTTTGGACATATGGAAAGAATGAATGGTAAAAAATTATATGTTAACGATGTAAATGGATCTAGAAATAGAGGAAGACCGAAGAAAACGTGGCACGATCAAATAAATCAAATATTGAATGTCGGCCACGTGAGGAAACAGAGAAATGGACACGCGTGCATGACACGATGTATGAATGTTGAGGAAGCGAGAGAAATATGTCAGGAAAGAAAAGTGAGGCAGTCTATTCTTTCTGCCTACCCCTTCGGGCAGATGGTTAGTTAGTTAGTTATATTTATGATAACAAATTGAAATATGTATTTTTATCTGCGGGTAACAAAGTGAATGGAGCTTTAAAAACTTTTATTGAAAACGAAAACTTATCAATGAAAGGAAAAATGGAGTTGTATTAACCAACCCTGATCTACGGAAGTGAAGCATGGAACTGGTAGAAGAAGGATGAGAGCAGAGTAAATGTGGAGATGAGATCCTTGAGACGTATATGTGGTAAAACGATGCATGACGGATTTTCAAATGCTTATATAAGGAAAGAATGTAGAGCGGAAGAAAGTATTATAAAAGGATTACTGCGTTGGTTTGGACATATGGATGAAGGAAGAATGATGTGAATGGAGTACAGAGTCGTAAGGAAACCGAGGAAAACTTGGCATGATCAGGTTAACCAAATTTTACTGGTCGGCCATGTTAAAAATCAGATTAATTGAAGTGTGTATGACTCGCAGTATGAATGTGAAGGAAGCTAGAGAGGTGTGTCAGGATAGAGTAGTGTGGCGGTCCATTCTCTCTGCCTACCCCTTCGGAGAAAAGGCTTGATGGTTAGTTAGTTAGTTAAAAATTCAACTTGCCGTGCTATATAGTAATGTTGATTCTTATAACCGTTTACGTTTGCAGAAAAAGCGGAGACCGTCGTTGCCGAAACGGAAAAACTCAGCAAAAACTCATCGAGGGAAGACTTCAAAAGATATCGCAAAGAATTCCTGCAGCCTGTACAGTTCAGGTAATGTGTTTTGTTCTAATTAACTCAAATTATCCCATTATAACTAGGGCTCGGATTTATATTCACTTAAAAAGTTTAAAATATTATTTTTATATGTCTAAAATATTCTTTTATATTCTCTAACCTCATATTTACTGTTTACTAGAAAAAAGAAGGTCTCATGTGCGACAAACTATTAACTAAAACTAACTAACTAACCATCACGCCATCTCCCCGAAAGGGTAGGCAGAAAGAATGGACTGTCACACTTTTACTGATGCGGCACTCCATCCTTCTGTTTTCGCCCCGCGGGAGACGCGGTGTGATGGGTTGCGAACCTCATCGCCACCAATAGGCATCTCCCGCGCACACTTCGATCGTTCAACACCCACAAAGTAAATCTAAAACAAATAATATAAAATACAATGATATAAAATAAAATAACAAAATAAAAATAATTTAACACAAAATGTTGGTGGTGCACATATTGTCTATTTAATTTATGTTCCACGTATCCACCGTTTTTTAATTTAGCACATAATGTAATAACACATCATGTTTTTTTCGATGTTGCACATGTTGACATGGACGATCCGGACTTTTGTGTTTATTTAATTTATGTTACACGTATTCACCGTTTTTTAAATTTGCTGTAATTAGGCACTTTAACAGCAAGAACTTAAAAATAATATTGAAGAAATTATTCAAATTGTCATTGGAACAAATGAAAATTTTATTTTGACACCTGTCAAAATTCTTTATAAAAACGAAAAAACTAATATAATTTTAACAGCAAAACAGTACAAACGTATTACGTGTCACAATTAACTTTTATAAAGTGCGGCAACAATTAAATTGACCAAAACAATTCACTTATACACGAAATATCTCCAAATTTTACAGGAGCACCACATGAACCAAACCAAATTTTCAAAATCAGAATAAACAAAATTCAATTGAATGTTATAAATAACCAAATTCCAGATTATTCCCCATTAGTATATAGTACACTAACCTTTCCCTTACGGTGCTAAAATAAAAACGTGCGTTCCGCTGTAGGGTAGTCAGTACGCGTTAAAAAAATAGCGATTTTAAATAGGAACATACATAGCTAATCCCCTTATATAATTATAATTGAAGTCAAAAATTATAATAATTGAGATTTGATTTCTAAAAACATTAAAAAAACCATCTGGCAACGCTCACGGAACGGGCATAGACCCGGTCTGGTTGGAAGCCCGATAGCGACTGCCGGCGGCGGCGGGACGGCGAGAGTGAGAACATTGAGCTAGAACATATGCAAGAGTGAAATGCGAATATAGTGTCGCGTACTCAGCGCTACGAATTTTATTTCTGATGTTCACAAAATACCTCCGATGTACCCGATGAATTCTGATTATTATTAATATTATTTTTTTAATCAATGCGTAAATATATTATGGAGGAATACCTAAAATCTTAACCTTGTATTTATTAAATGTATAGAGATATTGATGGCTATTAGAAGCAACGTGTAGAAGATACCCATCACAGGGAAGGGAGCGTTAAAAACCATAAAATTTTGTTCAAATTATTCTATTTTAGTATCATTTTATTATTATTGAAATTGTGTGGAATAATTTTCTTAAGTAATTCTTATCAGATGAGCTCATTTAAAAAAATTATTTTTCAGGGTGTTAAACGTGTTGAGGCACTGGGTGGACCAGCATTACTATGACTTTGAACGTGACCCTCAGCTGCTGGAGGACCTCAAGGCCTTCCTGGACGGTATCACGGGAAAACCGATGAAGAAATGGGTCGAGAGCGTCATCAAGATTGTTCAGAGAAAGGCAAGTATAAAAATATCATAAATGTTTAAGTGAAAAACATTGATTGAATTAAAAGATTTGTTGTGTCGCATATCCGGTACATTACCGAGCTCTGAGCGTAATTGGTGCGATAAGCCGGAAGGTGGAGTACTTAGCTCGCGGTGTGTCTTGTACGAAACATAGGGATATTAACAGTCAATTTGCTTTCAATATCTCTAAATGCGTAATTTTATCTTTTACGAGAGCATTGCGTACTGTTTATTACAGATACACAATGGATAACCAGCAACTTAAGCGTGTTTCAACGATAAAGGATCTTGGTATCGTTTATGAAAGTAGGCTGACTTTCCATGCTCACATCGAGAGAATATGTGGAGTTGCACTGAAAATGTTGGGATTTATTCTCCGAACTGGTAGAGTTTTCAAGATCCCTATGTTTTGCGAATTTTGTATAACTCATTGGTCCGGAGCCGGCTCGAGTGTGGCTCGGTGATATGGAGTCCCCACGAGGCGAGATACTCGCTCATGTTAGAGAGGGTTCAGAAAAGATTTCTGAGATATCTCTACATGAGGGAGTTTGGTAGCTATCCGTGGCTTTATCCCACTGCAATCCTCTTGGGCACGCTGGGGACCAATAGTTTACAGATAAGGAGGGATGGGTGCACACTTACCCATTTCTTCTGACTTATCAGGGGATTCTTTGAGAATTCCGTCATCTTGGAGGCTATCCATCTTTATGTTCCGGATGGTTTTCTTCGACAGCGTCAGCACAGACTGTTTTATCTCCCAGCATGCAGAACCAACCTGCCTCTGGTGATGCCGGTGGGGAGAGCAATCAAACTGCTGAACATGATCGCTTCGGAGATCGATGTCTTTCAAATTCGTGAAAGTACGTTCAGAAGACAAATACTCTTAACTCTGGAGAGTATCTTGTATTCCTAATGTCGAACCATCTCTCATGCGTTCCTGGTATTATATATTTATTATGTTTTACCTGTTCTCAATAGATGCCTTAAACTATAAAAAAAGTTTGTAATGTCTTTTGAGAAAATAAACTGATTTGATTTGATTTGATTTGATAAGAAGTTCGGAGTTATCGATTCTGAAATGTGTGATTTTGTGAAGTAGCATCATATCCACGTTAATGTGCCACAGCTAACGGAGAGAGGGCGAATGGTGATTTTTGGCGCCACAAAAACGATGATCCCCAGCTAAGAGAAGGAACACCCCTACAGAAAAACCCTGGTCCTCCTAGTAAAGTGGGTTGGGCGTTGGGCCAGCAACCTAACCTCATAAAACAACCAACTTTACGAACACTTCAAAATTCGTTTCTTGGAGAGACCCACCAAGGGTTGTAGCGCCGGAAAAAAGAAACATGACCAAGATGTGAAGGTTCAAACCCTTGTTTTCTCTAGTCCTATATTAATAATAATAATAATAATAATAATATGCTAACTTTTAAAGCGCCGTTTTTGTGATGTAATCACCTCAAGGGCGCATTAAGACGTGTTTTAAATCTAAAAATCTAAATGTGACCGCTTAAAAAGCGATCGGTTTAAAAGTATAGTAGAACAAAGTATAAATATTTAAATTGGGTATGAAACATGAAAAAGATGGGTTTTCAATTTAGATCTGAAATCTGTCGGATCATTTATGCATCTGAGGTGTGAAGGGAGATTGTTCCAAGCTGATGGACCGGCTACCGCGAACGCTCGATCCCCGAAATTTGTACTGGGGCAACGCTTCGGCTCAACTAATCTTCCTATTGCTGAGGAGTTCGCCGAGCGAAGTGTGGATTTCCTTGAATTTAGGCTGTCCGCTATACAGAGTTCAGATATATAACTTGGTGCCATTCCATGTAGCGCTTTGAAGACTGTCCAGCAGAGTTTATACTGGATTCTTTCTGGACTTTTAAGCCAGTGAAGTTCTTTGAGATGTTGTGTTATATGAGACTTTTTTGGAATGCTTTTAATGAGCCTTGCTGCTGCATTGAACGCAGATTGAAGTTTGTTTATTTGTTGTTTTGGAATGTTTGCATAAATTCCATTACAATAATCAAGTCGTATTATTATGAAAATTTCGTTTCTATCTCATGAACGTAATTTATATTTTCTATTATATTATCCTTATTTTTGTGTTTTGCCCTTATATGTTAGTTGTCTGTTTATGTGCGCAAATTTGTCTACCTCGGAAGCATGTTTACAAGAGATGGAAAAATGGAGAAAGATATCAGAAGAAGGGTTGGAGCTGAAAACAAAATAAATGATGCACTCAAAGTCATTACCGCAAATAGAAATATATCGACTGAAGCAAAGATGGCAGTGCACAATGGAGTTCTAATGCCGACCCTTATGTATGGAAGTGAAGCTTGGAGTTGGCAGAAGAGGGATGAAAGTAGGATGAATGCCGTAGAAATGAGGTCACTAAGAAGGATGTGCGGAAAAACAATGTACGATAGAATATCTAATGATGAAGTAAGAAAGGAATACGTGATAAATAAAATCAAGAAAGGGTCATGTTCGAAGTAGTAACAATCGACGAGCGTGCATGTCACGATGTGTGTAGTAGAAGAGGCGCGAGAATTATGATAAAATAGAACAATATGGAAATCCATTCTCTCTGTCTACCCCTCCGGAGAATGACGCTATGGTTAGTTAGTTATTTAGTTATAAATGAGCCCCAAACACGGGGCATACACTGTATTCAATGGTTCAAGCAGTACACATTGAGATTTTAAATTATTATTTGTTATTTTTGTAGAGCGTGAGCTGGGAGCAGGCGCGCTGCTCTCCCGAGGGCGCGGCTGGAGCGGGGTGCGCCCCCGCGGCGGGAACCGAGGTGGCGCCCGCCCCCGTGTTTGACCGCACGCCCCCGCAGATCGAGTGGCACAGCCGGCGGCCGGAGAAGAAGGGCTGGCACATCCTGGCCCTGCACCCCATCGAGGTGGCCAGGCAGCTCACCCTCCTGGAGTTTGACATGTACAGAACGGTGAGTCAGCCTTCCTCCGTCCACTGCCGGATGGTCTTACAGCTCTTTCCTTACCTCGCCTAGACGCAGAGAGCAGACTTTTATAAAAAGAACCCTTTTGAGATCCTTGAGGTGAGCTATTCACAAAAATGTGCATAATAATAATAATTAGGATAATTTGTATAGCGCCGTTTTCGTGAATAGCTCACCTCAAGGGCGTTTTGACAATGTTTTAGTCATGAGAGCTGCGTGTGACACCAGCAATCAGATGACCGTTGTTTACATTTTATGCGATATTTTGAAAAGGTGGGTTTTTAGTTGAGATTTAAAATCTGTCGGATTGTCAATGCATCTGAGGCGTGCAGGAAGCATATTCCAGCCGGACGAACCTGCAACTGCGAAAGCCCTAGGAGTTTGCTGATCGAAGCGTAGATTGCCGCAAGTTAAGGCTATCAGCAACACAAAGTTCAGATATATAGGCTGGTGCCATTCCGTGAAGCGCTTTAAAAACCGTCCAGCATAGTTTATACTGGATTCTTTCAGGACGCTTGAGCCAATGAAGATGTTTTAGATGTTGTGAAATATGCGAGTTTTTTGGAACACCTTTTATAAGTTGTGCTGCCGTTACGAGCATGTTACGAGGTATAGATGTAGAGGAAGCTAGAGAGGTATTATTATTATTTTGTTGAATCACCGTAAAGGGTATAGCTATCACACGTAATCTATTGCTATTTTACTGTTACGTGAATTCTATACCAGACCAAAGACAGCGTGACAATCACACTGTCATCGCCGGGAATCGAACCCAGGACCTTTGGGGTGGCAGTCAAAGCACTTACCACTCGGCCACGAGAGATCTCATTTCTGGTGTATTTATTCTACTTTATAATTCGCTGTTTGTCCGCAAGTGTTTAATTCATTGTTTTTTTGTACAGGTCAAACCATCGGAGCTAGTCGGGGCGGTTTGGACAAAGAAAAACAAGGAAACTACCAGTCCAAACCTTCTTAGGATAATCAAACACACAAACAATGTAAGTTTGTCAATTTTATTATTATTTTTCTTTTTCTTATTGTAGATCTTGCGATCTGTTTATGCAGAATATCAAATTTCTTCCTGTTATGAAGACGACCATCTCTCCATCTCTTTGATGGTCTTCCTGGTGGCCGACCTGCCTTCAGAGCTCGTGCATCTTTTAATAAATTTTTGCTATCATAAAATATAATAAAACTTCTAGGTGTTAACTGAAGACTACAGGGGAAAAACAAGGAATGTCAGTAGAAGGTTAATTTGAATAAATTGAGAATAAAGCTAATCAAAGTCTATATATTTCTTAGCAATTAGCAATCATTATCTGGCCATAGTCGATGACACACATGATTATTGAATATGAAAATTTTACTGTGGATAGATACGTACAAATGCCGCTAGATGGCATTATTACATTTATTTTGAATTTTAACTGACATTCCTTGTTTTTCCCCTGTAGTCTTCAACTATGTAATTGGAACTAGAAATAGAGAAAGAATGAGGAAAACGTGGCACGGTCAAATAAATCAAATAATGAATGCATGGCACTATGCATGAAGTGTGTCAGGAAAGAAATGTTAGTTTAAAAACAGAAGTTGTAGTCAATATTAAACACTAAGTTATTAAAAATTCACTAATCATCATGTTGTGTTCTGAAGAAAGAATGGACCAACACACTGTTATTTCCTGACATATTTCTCTCGCTTCATCAACATTCATACATCGTGTCATGCACGCGCGTCGATTTCTCCGACTCCTCGCGTGACTGACATTAAATATTTGATTAATTTGATCGTGCCACTTTTTCCTCCATCTACATCTATTTCTAGCTCCATTCACATCGTTTACAAATATCTTCTTCACTATTCTCTCTTCACTCATTCTTTCCATGTGTTCAAATCATCTTGACGACCCTTTCATTATTTCGTTCATAACACTTTCATTCGCACCGCATTCACTTCTTATACTTGCATTTGACACTCTATCATATACAGATTAAGTCTTAGAGATCTCGTTTCTACTGCATTTATTCTACTTTCATCCTTCTTTTGTCAGTTCCATGCTTCGCTTCCATACATAAATATAATAAAACTTGTATAAAACCAGACTTTCTCATTTGTATTAATGATTCAATATGGAGTTTTACATCATTGTTCAAGAAACAATAAATTACTAACTAACTAACCATCACGCCGTCTCCCCGAAGGGGTAGGCAGAAAGAATGGACTGCCGCACCTTTCTTTCCTGACATATTTCTCTCGCTTCGTCAACATTTATACATCGTGTCGTGCACGCGCGTCGATTTCTCTGACTCCTCACATGGCCAACATTCAATATTTGATTTATTTTATCGTGCCACGTTTTCCTCGGTCTTCCTCTATTTCTGGTACCATTTACATCATTAACATATAATTTTTTTACCATTCTTTCTTCATTCATTCTTTCCATATGTCCAAACCATCTTAATGATCCTTTCATTATTTTGTTCATGACACCATCATTCGCACCGCATTCACTTCTTATATTTTCATTCGACACTCTATCGTACACAGAATATCCACACATTCGTCTAAGAGATCTCATTTCTACTGCATTTATTCTACTTTCATCCTTCCTTTGCCAGTTCCATGCTTCGCTTCCATACATAAGGGTCGGTAGAAGAACACCATTGTGCACTGCCATTCTAGCTTTTTTGGATAGGTTTTTGTTTGCGATGACAACTTTAAGTGCAAACAATAAATTAATATTTTATAATCATGTATCATACAATTTAACACACATTCGTCTAAGATATCTCATTTCTAAGTTATTGAGTTTAATATTTTTCCCGCAGTTCACCCGATGGATAGAGAAATCGATTGTGGAAGCGGAGAACCTGGAGGAGCGCGTCGCCATCATGTGGCGCGCCCTGGAGATCATGATGGTGCTGCGTGAGCTCAACAACTTCAACGGGATACTGGCCGTCTGCTCGGCCATGGGCAGCGCCTCCGTCTTCCGGCTCAAGTTCACATTTCAGGTATAAACCAAATTTATTTTTGAAAATATCTTTCATGCTACCCGACAACATCAACAACAACAAACCATCAAGCCGTTTCTCTGAAAGGGTAGGCAGAGAGAATGGACCACACTGCTCTATCCTGACATAATTATCGCGCCTCTTCTACATTCACACACCGTGACATGCACGCTTGTTAATTGAACTACTTCAAACATGGCCATCCTATGGTTCTTCTTCTTTCGGTGCCGTGTCAGGTCCCCCCAACGTTGGCGATCGCTGCAGCAAAGGCATCTCTATCCTGCGCCACTTGGAACAGGTTCTGAACTCTTGTTATTCCTGTCCACTCTTTGATGTTCCGCAGCCAGGACAGCTGCCTTCTACCAACTCCCCGACGTCCCTCCACTTTACCCATTAATATCAGTCGAAGGAGGTGGTATTTTTTTCCCCTTAGCATATGACCCAAATATGAGACCTTTCAAATTTTCACACTGGACAACAGCTCTCTATTGGCTCTGGCTCTCTGCAGTACGTCTGCATTACTGACCCTATGGGTCCACGGTATACGGAGCATTCTGCGGTATATCCACATCTCGAACGCTTCCAACTGGTTCATTACATTCACTTTCAAAGTCCAGGTTTCGCAGCCATGTAGTAGAACAGACCATTTATAACATTTAATAATTTTTTGTCGGAGTTTCAAGTTAAGATTATCATTGCAAAATAATGTTCTCATTTTATTACATTATTGGTGACAGGGAGTGGCCTTGGGTGGGGGCCGATTGGTCCTGGATATGGAAGTGGGACAAGAGTGACCTTGGGCGTGGGCCGGTGGCGTTGGGTGGGGACCGATATGGCAATGGGGTTGAGATACAGGATGAGATAATGATGGTGGAAAGGAAAGGTTTAGACATGAAGCGTTGGAGTGAACAGCGGGTCGGCAGCGATGGCGGCGACAGGGCAGGGAGAGGTTGTGGTGCAGGAATAGGCAGCGTCGACGGCGGCAGGAGAAGCAAGGGATGGAGGCGTTCGAGGAACGCCAGGAGACTTGGAGATGGCAGCGGGTCAGGAAGATGGTAGCAACGGCAAAATGAAGAGTGATCGATTACGATGGTCGGGAACTGTGGCGACGGCACCGGAGGTAAAAGCCTATTCAGGCAGAGGTCATTTTAATTGGCTGGCTGATGGGAAGGCGTGCAGAGCGATGTACAATTTGGGTATGAGAGTGTGCACTAATAAAAAGAGAGTGCTTCTCTGTTTGTCTTCAGCTGATGCCGGCGAGATTGGAGCGTGCGCTGGAAGAATGCCGCGAGCTGACCAACGACCACTTCAGGCTGTATCAGGAGAAGCTGCGCAGCATCAACCCGCCGTGCGTCCCCTTCTGCGGGATGTATCTCACCAACATCTTGCACATAGAAGACGGGAACAAAGGTATAACACTTTCATTGTAGCATAAGTAATCTGGCTATCAAATCAAATCAGTTTGTTGACTCAAAAAACATTACAAACATCATAAATGTTTAAGGGATCTATTGAGTACAGGTGAAATATTATTTTTATATAACATAATACCAGGAACGCATTAGAGAGTCAAGAGTATTTGTCTTCTGAATGTACTTTCAATAATATGAAAGATGTCAGCAGACTTATTGCATTTCCCACAAGTGTCACCAGAGGCAGGTTGGTTCTGGCGGCCGGTAAGTAAAACAATCTGTGCAGTCGGGGATATCTATCAGGGACAGAAAGACCAACATCCTCCAGCATAGCCGAGTTCTCGAAATAACTAACTAACTAACTATCACGCCGTTTCTCCTGAGGGGTAGGCAGAAAAGATGGATTGCCACATTGTTCTATCCTGGCATAATTCTCGCGCCTCTTCTACATTCACACATCGTGACATACACGCTTGTCTATTGTGCCTACCTCGGTCATGCCATGTCTTCCTTGGCCTTCTTCGACTTATTTTCCCATTCACACTACTTGTACCAATATCTTTTTAATGATATACTCCCTGATTAATCTAAAGAATTGGGTTGTGAGATGCCCATCTCTTCGAATTATCTTCTTCTTATTGTAAATCCTGCGATCCGTTTATGCAAGACTTTCTTCCTGTGATGAAGACGACCATCTCTCCATCTCTTTGGTGGTCGTCCTGGTGGTCGACTGCCCTCTGGAGTCTTGTGCATTACGATCTTAGGAATCCTCGCTGGATCCGTCCTCTCGATGTGGTGCCTCTTCTGTGCCTACTCCATTTCACTATGTCTTCAATTTTGCAGGATCTCCCCACAATAGGTCGCAAAGTTTTCATTTCTGCTACTCTTAACCCTTAGCCTGCGTGCGTATCGACGTATGATACGCCAACTCCCATACAAGCATTTGTACCGTTCACTGTGCGCGTATCGACGTATGATACACCGACCGGCCGGGATATTCAAATATTGATGAAACAGGAATTTGTTCCTTTGACATGTGTCAGCATTGATAAATATTTAGTTTATTTCATAACACCAACGACATCTACAATTATTCATCACTTTATTATTATTATTTAATTTTAAAAAATACTAAAAAGCAATAACATAGTTTTTTTGTTTTGAAAAAAAGTAAATTTCAAAAAAGTTTTTAAGTTAATTTTGTATTTGGGATATTTCAAAAAGTTGTGAGTATTTCTAATGCAAATATGGCGTATCAAAATATATCTGATGAAAATATAGCTGAAATAATTGGTGAACTAGATTCAGATTATGAAATGGAAGAAGACCTCGAGTATCAGCAGAGGCATGTTCTTGATATTGACATGGAAGAACAATCTGTTGAGGACCGTGTTGAGGGAATCGTTGAAGACATCTGAACCTCATATCCCCATAATTCACGAATTTGATGACTTTCAGTCCGGTATTACTAATTTCTGAAAATTCATCTGAGTGCGATTTTTTTAACATTTCTTGAATCACGATATCATGTCAAAAATGTGTTTCACGTGATGAACAATTAATGGCGCCGCGTGTTTTGTCGAGTGATTTGTATTGAATTTATTGTTTACATTTATTCAACTATTCAAAGAGTGTTTTTGTTATTTTATCACGCACAATCAGATGAAAAATCTGATTACCAACGTTTCGGCTATGATTATAAATTTTTAGACAACATATTTATCTTAAGAACAGGAAACATAAAATCCCTGTCAATACGCCTGTACTTTTATCCTGTCAATACTTTTCTTATAAAGTATTAGCAGGTGCCAGGTTAAGAGATGTTTGGTTCTGACAGTGTCTGCTCTTGCTTGGATTCTGTAAGTCATTATGGGCCTGATGCATGTTTTATAAATCCTAACTTTACTTTCCACTAGCATATGCTTATTGTCCCAGACAGTGTTCCTCAGACATCCGGAGATAACTGCTGCTTTATCAGTCTGTTTTTTTAACTTGGAATTATGTCTTATTTAACCGCTCGAGTAGAGAATTTAACTTTATGAATTACTTGTCCATTTCAGACTTCCTGCCAAACACCGAATTAATAAACTTCTCCAAGAGACGGAAAGTGGCGGAGATCACGGGTGAAATCCAGCAATACCAGAACCAGCCATACTGCCTCACCGTCGAACCACGACTGCGGGTATGCCCAATTCTTTTTGTAGATCTTATAATCTTTTTAATTTTGGTCCTGTGATAAATAAGTGCAAGTTCTATTCAGAAACATTTATAACACAATCATCGGACGAATCTGAATCGTGGACAATGACTCTAAAAGAACAATAAAGAATCTACTGGTTTGAGAATAGGATACTGAGAATGATCCTGGAACCTAGACCCGGTGTTGCAGCGGGAACTTGAAGGCATAGGACCAACCAAGAGATCCGTATGACCCAGCAGCCCCTTATAAAGAGGACCGTAAGAACCAGTCGCCTAGCATGAATTGGGCACGTATGCCGAGCCGAAGAGACCAGAGCAATCAAGACCCTGTAAGCGTCTAGACCGACTGGAGTAAGACCTCTAGAAAGGCCTAGACAACGCCTAATGGACAATGTTCTGGCTGACCTGGCTAGGTAGGGATAGCTTGGAATTACACCACCAAGGGAGCTAAAACTCTTCAAGATTTGTATGGTCATAGGAAGTAAGTAAGAAAGATGAAGACGTCCACCACGCGCTGCAGAACCAACCTGCCAATGGTTACACCTGTGGGTAGAGCAATCTCATTGCTTAATCGAATCGCCTCGGAGGTGGACATATTTCAACAGGGATGCAATATCAATGTTGTGACTGTTATCTCTGATGCCGTAGTATTTATTATTTTATTATATTTTTAAATGTTATTATGAAAATATATCTAATTATGTAATTTTGCGGTTGCAGACGACTCGGACGCATCTGTAATGTTTGTAATCTTTATAAATAAATAAATGAAATGAAATGAAAGTGTAATTATTGACCTAACCTAAAATATTTATAGCTGTTCATATCTCTGATTGTATTTGCTCCAGGGCTTCTTGGAAACTTTGGATCCCTTTCCCGGAATGGACGACAACGAGATCCGGGACACGCTCTACAACAAGAGTCTGGAGATTGAACCGCGGCACGCGAGACAGGCACCACGATTCGTGAGTCCCTTTCCTAATATAATTAAGATAAATTCTCATGTTAAATAAAATAATAATACACTTTTAGTCATTTGTATTAACACCACTTTATTTGGTAACACCAACCGGTTTCGCTTCCGCCAGAGCTTCGTCAGGGTGAGAGAGCAAACTAAATATAAAATCAGAGAACAACCTATGAAGAAATAAATATAAAGTGAAGGGGAGAAAGAGTGGGGGTAGGATAAAGTGGGTGCGAGGATGAATAGATTGTTAAGACGGTGACACTAGAGGAGTCAGAGAAATCGACACGCGTGCATGACACGATGTATGAATGTTAAGGAAGCGTGAGAAATATGTCAGAAAAAAAATGTGGCAGTCGAGAGACGGTTTGATGGTTAGTTATTTTTTTTTTTCAAATTTAAAAAAATTATAATGAACGGATCATTTAGATGGTTTGGACACATGGAAAGAATGAAAAAAGATATAATATATTATATTAATCTGACTAAAGTTAGTCATAGCAGACGAAGTGTTAAATTTGATACTTTAGATGGCATTTGATATGAAATGATAATTTCAGATACGGAAATGGCCCGATCTGTCTCTGAAGTCTCCGGGGATAAAGCCTGCGAGATCGAGGCACGGCCACACCGTGCCCACCATGACTGCGGGCGGGACGCTGTCAGGGTCCATCGGCGCCATGCTGGGGTCGGACTCCGCCAGTGATGACCAGAGTGAGTGCCCCATGTAACGCGAATTTATATATTAAAATGGCGGAATGTTACCATTGTTGATGCATTAAAAACACTTGTTAATTCCTTTGTCGTGTCTCGACTCGACTATTGCAACGGCATTTACGCCAACATCACCAAGAAACTTCAATCTGCTTCCAATGCGGCAGCACGACTTATAAAAGGTGTTCCGGACGAACGGTGATTTTGATTACATATGTTAAAAGATTAACATATGTAATCAAAATCTTCATAGATGGCGCATTGAAACTGACATGTGAAATCTGGTGTAGGACTTTAACATATATACAACTTCCAAAAATTTGTCAGACATGGTCATTACAAAGGTGGAATGGGGAATGTTGTAATTACATAAAGCGTGCGCTTAACCCAACCAATGACAGGTCATAAGTCCTGTATACACCTTGATCAACCATATTCAGTTTCCAATTTGCATCTTCGTCTCTATTGAGTTACAATTAAATCATTAAATCATGATTGCTGGTGTCGGATGCAGCTCTCTTGACTAAAAACATTGTACTAGCGCCCTTGAGGTGAGTTATTCACTTTGTCATCTTCTTCCAGGTACGTGTCAGCTTTCCCCCACATCTTCCGTGTGGGACTCGCAGTCTGCCTCCGGGGATAACTCCGTATGCTCGTCTTCCTCCTTACTCAATCTGTTCTCGGATGATGATCTCCTTGGCCTCAGGCAACATAACAGGTAATTTATTACTTTTACCTTTTTATTTTAGTTTTACAGAAATTATACATTATTCTTAGTTTTACAGATATTTAACATCTTTTCATAGTTTTACAGAAATTATACAATATTATTAGTTTTACAGATATTTAACATTTTTCTTAGTTTTCCAGAAATTATAATATACTTAGTTTTACAGAAATTATACAATATTCTTAGTTTTACAGATATTTAACATTTTTCTTAGTTTTACAGATATTTAACATTTTTCTTAGTTTTACAGAAATTATAATATTCTTAGTTTTACAGAAATTATACATTATTCTTAGTTTTACAGAAATTAAAAAAATTTCTTAGTTTTATAGAAATTTACAATATTTTAATTTGACTGAAATTTAACATTATTGTTTATCTTTCCGAAATGTGTTCACTTTTAACATCTGTCAAAACCGACCATAATTATGATATTCTTAAATAATATTTATTTAGTATAGTTATATGTAATAGTTTTTCTAAATATTTACACTGATGAAGGGCTTCTGCGTCCCGAAACATGTTTGTGTTTGAATTATAATTAAGTGTTGCGATACAAAGTTTTAAAAATCATTTCAGGCATTCAAGTGTCAGCTCGTCCGGCTACGACACGTCATCCGTCTCCACCACTCTGTCAGAGCTTTCAACGAGGACTCTCGAGTCTTCGGTTCGTCCACTGCTGCGGCCATCTGCATCACCAGACCCACTCCCGGCTCTAAGTCCGAGGAATCCGATCGTGGACGCTAGTGGATTCTACGGCACAAACATCCCCAACTGGTACGCGTTTGAAAACTCGGTCAAGAAGCAACTTAAAACGAACGGGGAATGCTTGACCGGGATAGAACACGCGATAAAACCACCCGCGATAAGCCCGAGGAATTGCGTCAACAGGCTGAGCAGCGACGAGACGGCCGCACGGAACAATTTCAACATGGAGGTGGACCGCACCAACAAGCCGCTGCTTCCGACCAGCAGGACAAACGGCGAGTTAAGCTCGGTCAGCGAATCGGACGATCCTCCGCTCATCGTGCCCCGGGGAAGATCTGTCTCGGGGGACGCAGGCCCGGAGAGACCGCCCGCATTAAGCCCCCGGACTAACGTACTCGTGAAGCAGGGCAGCCTGGACGCCGAGGAAAAGTCCACTATTCCTAGTCCAAAGATGAACTCTGGCGACGTGTTTGGAAATTTTGGAAGGTGAGCTGTGATTTTGTCTGTATATACTCGTATATATATATATATATATATATATATATATATATATATATATATATATATATATATATATATATATATATATATATATATATATATATATATATATATTTTTTTTTAAGTCGCATCAAGAACTTTAAAATTGTATTGAAGAAATTATTCAAATTGTCATTGGAACAAATGAAAAATTTATTTTTACACCTGTCAAAATTCTTTGTATAAACGAAAAAACTTGTATAATTTTAACATCAAAACAGTACAAACGTATTACGTGTCACAATTGACTATTATAAAGTGCGGCAACAATCAAATTGACCAAAACAATTCACTTATACACAAACCGGGAGCAACGGGAGCACCACATGAACGAAACCAAATGCACCATTCTCTATGTTTGTTATAACTTCACATCACCCTTCCAGGTTCGTGGAGATGTCTCCGAAGCTGCTGAGCACCTCTCAGGTCACAAACGAGATGTACCAGAATCCCCCGCCACTCAGCCCACACGTCAACGTGCCCAACTCGGTGCAGAACTACGAGAGGTAACCATTACGCGTTATGTTCATCTATAGGCACGCCGTAACACACTATAAAGTCATGTGATTTTACACTGTGGTCATTATGTCTTACAAAGATAATGTGATGTTATTTGACACATAGTATTACTCTATGGCCTCATACTTACATGTTACTACTTGTAACCTACATGTTACCTACATGTAACCTACATGTTACCTACATGTTACCTACATGTTACTACATGTCGGTTACATGTTACTACATGTAGGTTACATGTTACTACATGTAGGTTACATGTTACTACATGTAGGTTACATGTTACTACACGTAGGTTACATGTTACTACATGTAACCTATATGTAACCTACATGTTACAACGTGTAACCTACATGTTACAACATGTAACCTACATGTTACACCTTGTAACCTACATGTTACACCTTGTAACCTACATGTTACTTTATGTTACAACATGTAACCTACATGTCAATTAAATGGCAATAATTATTATAACCGGAAAAGTTTATTATAGAATGTATGTGATGTTAACACAGGTATATTCCATGTATTGCAGGCACCACGGCACGTCGGTGAACACGGTGGCCTTCAACTTCCCCTCGCGGCCGGCCTCTAGTCCCGGATGGCTCACCCTCAGGCCCTCTCCGACCATGGCGCAGTCCCGTAAGTATACACACTTTAGTAATGTGAAGCAATTCAAACTCTTCCATGAGAATCTGCATAAAACCGACTATGAATATAATGCACCTGTACCGAGAATGACTAGACTCGCAAACTCTTGTCAAGATTTAGATGTTTTTGGAGTAAATCTCAATTCTTTTCTTTCTACGCTTAAATCAAATCAAATCAAATCAAATTATTAATTCAACAGACTTTACAAACAATGTAAATGTTTAAGGCATTTAATGAGTATGCGTAAATAGTATCGAACTTCACCAAACCATTAAGTTTGTAAACAGCTAACCAGTAAGTTTACTAGCTAATTCAAATCAAATCAGATTGAGTACAGGTCAAATATTCTAAAAATACAACATAGTACCAGGAACACATAGAGATGGTTCGACATTAGGAAGACAAGATACTTTCTAAAGTCAAGAGTATTTGTCCCCCGAACATACCTTCACTAATATGAAAGACGTCGATCTCCAAGGAGACCGCGTTCAGCAGACTAATTGCTCTTCCCACCGGTGTCATCAGAGGCAGATTGGTTCTGGCGGCCGGTAGGTAAATCAATCTGTGCTGTCGCTGTCGGAGATATCTATTGGGGACAAAAAGACCAACACCCTCTAGCACGGCCGAGTTCTCGAAATATCCCCTGATTAATCTAAAGAAATGGGTAATGAGATGCCCATGCTCTGGTGATGCCGGTGGGGAGAGCAATCAAACTGCTGAACATGATCGCTTCGGAGATCGATGTCTTTCATATTCGTGAAAGTACATTCAGAAGACAAATACTCTTGACTTTGGAGAGTATCTTGTATTCCTAATGTCGAACCATCTCTCATGCGTTCCTGGTATTATATATTTATTATGTTTTACCTGTTCTCAATAGATGCCTTAAACTATAAAAAATGTTTGTAATATCTTTTGAGAAAACAAACTGATTTGATTTGATTTGATTTGATCTCTTTGAAGCTGTGAAGAGCATTCCTAAAAGAAATGCCGTGGGATAGAGCCACGGATAACTACCATACTCCCTCATGTAGAGATACCTCAGACATTTTTTCTGAACTGAGGACTCCATATCACAGAACCACTTTCGAGTCTGCTCCGAACCAATGCGTTGTATAGGACTCTGAGCACATTGGGATCTCTGAAGACTCTTCCGGTCCGAATGATGAAGGCCAACATCCTCAGTGCAATGTCAGTCTTGTTCACATTGCTCATCTCAAGTACATTTATTTATCAATCCTTCTTTCTTTAACAATCCATATACCTGTATTCTTAATTTTAATAGTGTCCTTTCATAATCTATATTCTTATAGTGATTAGTTCGTAAGTAAAAATATATTGTACATATTTTCATTTTCTATGATTTGCCAGTGAATTCTTTATCGTTGAATATTTAAAAAAAATAACTCGCTATCGGATAGCTAAAATCAATGGTTGATTTTTATTTTGTATGTTTTTGTTTTGTTCAGTTACGACGGTGCCACTCCCCCATACCCCCCCTCCACTGCCCCCCCGCAGACGGAAAGACTCCACGCAGCCTTCGCCGAATGCCCAGGCATCCACCCCTCACTCAACGGTAAGGGTTGATTTCATAATCACACCGTTATTTTTATTATTTTTTTATTATTGAGGGTAACAAACAGGAATTACATTATATGAATATAAACACACAGAGACAATAAAACAAGGCCAATTACATGCTACCACAAATATTATGTAACAACTGACATAAGGTTACATAATATATAAGAAGAATAAAGTCACACTTTGATAAGTTAAAGAGAAAACTAGTAGTATTAGTAATAATGAATAATTAAAGATGAAATATAATTTTAAAATGTAAAAAAAAGAAAAAGACAAGAAAAGAAAAAATAGAGTAATTAGTTTCATTCGCCCCGAAGGGTTGCTCCAACCGTTTTTTTTAAATCACTTTCATTAAGATAGAACACATGGATGTTATTAAAGCACTTATTGTATATGTCGCACGTCCGGTACACCGCCGCACTCTGAGCCTAGTTAGTCCGATAAGCAGGAAGGTGGAATATTTGGTTCGCAGTGTGTCTCACTAAAACCAAGTTGATGACGTCACAACAAGCACAAATCGTATTGGACAATGCCAGCATTGAATCTGTCAGTGAATACATTTATTTGGGTCACAAAATACAGCTTGGGCGAGATAACCAGACAGCAGACCTGAATAGAAGAGTCGGACTAAGCTGGGCAGCATTCAAAAATCTTGGTCACATTTGAAAAATCCGAAAATACCCATCAACCTGAAAAGGAGAGTGTTCAATGCCTGTGTCCTGCCAGTGTTCACGTATGGTATTGAGACAGTCACAATGTCACATAAAAGTGCCAACAAGCTAAGAGTCACTCAGAGAGCAATGGAGAGAGCCATGTTGGGTATCAGACTCAGAAATGAGGACATAAGAGTCAGGACAAAGGTTTCCGATGTTGTCAAGATGGCCGCAACCCTCAAGTGGCGATGGGCGGGACATGTCGCTCGCGATCCAGAAGAAAAGTGGACAAGGCGACTGCTGTGCTGGTGGCCAAGGACGGCAAAGCATGGAGTTGGGCGCCCACAGTTGCGTTGGCGCGACGATATCCGGAGAAATGCGGGAAGTGCCTGGATGCGGATCGCTCAGGATAGAAGAGAATGGAAAATGCGAGAGGAGGCCTACGTCCAGGAGTGGACGGTCAATACGGGCTGAAGAAGAAGAAGAAGAAGTGTGTCTTGTGCGAAGTATAGGGGTATTCAGTAATAATTTACTAAGAAGTTCGGAGTTGTCTATTTTGAAGTGAATGATTTTGTGAAGCAACATCATATCATTAATTGTTCCATAAAAAGTCCATAAAAATTGAGGGCAGAATTATAATTTGTAAACGACCTGCACATTTTGAAATTAATGTGTTTAATGAAAAAAATTTGGACTCTTTCGATGCGTTGAATATGCGCTGCATAGTAAGGAGACCAAACGGGAGATACATATTCGATACATATGCCATTGGCGCGTATACGTGCTGCATAATCTTGCGCACGGTGGATCGGCCATTAGTGCGTAAACGTGCTGTATAATTCCGTGCACACGTGTATACGCGCTGTATCCCTGCATGGCTGGTCATAGAAATTATTTTATTTATTTATTTGAACATATCAGAAGAATCACATAACTTCTTTACAATATACTAAAGGTACATGATACAGTGAAACCCCTATTTTATGTTTTTTAAGGGACTGAGAAAAATAAAACTTAAAAGGAGGGAAAATTGTATTGAAAAAAAGAACGTTAAATTTTTATTTTTTAAATCACGTAGATCGTTCAGTGGAGTAGATCCAGAAGAAGATACTGGTGGGACCATGTAGCCCGAATGGATGGTGACAGACTTGCATATACAGCCGCTTATGACATCCCCTCCGGACACCGCCCACCTAGAAGACCGCCTAAGAGATGGAGGGACAGCTGGATCTCATCATCCGACGAGATATGATTTCTGTGTCACAGATCGTCAGATATATTAAAAGAAGAAGAAGATTAATTCGCGAAACGCGTGCCAAAAAACCAAACGAAACCGATGAAAAAATGAAGAAAAAATGATCGCGAATAACGTCGAAAAGAACGAAGCGTTACAAATCGAATGACAGATGCCGAAATGTCGGCCAATCTAAGCTCGTAAGCTCTTTAACTCGCGCGAAATTCATAATATTTTTTTATTCGTAGACTGCTCAAACGCTCAAAACTACTCTCTACTTTTTTAAATAGTCCATTGTTTTGGCCAAAACACTATGATACTTCAACATTATTACTGTTAAAATTTAAAACACTTATACAACAACAACAACAAACCATCACGCCGTTTCTCCGCAGGGGTAGGCAGAGAGAATGGACTGCCACACTACTCTATCCTGGCAAACCTCTCTAGCTTCCTCCACATTCATACAACGAGTCATACACGCACGTCGATTCCTCCGACTTCTAACATGACCAACCTTTAAAATTTGATTAATTTGGTCATGCCATGTTTTTTTCGGTCTGCCTCGACTTCGTACCCCATTTACATCATTAACGTATACTTTCTTAACCATTCTTTCTCCATCCATGCGTTCCATATGTCCGAACCAACGCAGCGATCCTTTCATAATTTTATTCATAATACCTTCTTCCGCTCTACATTCCTTTCTTATATCAGCATTTGAGATTCTGTCGTATATCGTTCTACCACACATACGTCTTAAGGACCTCATCTCTACCGCATTTATTCTACTCTCATCCTTCTTTTGCCAGTTCCATGCTTCGCTTCCATACATTAAGGTTGGGACCAGAACTCCATTGTGAACGGCCGTTTTCGCTTTCATTGATAAATTCTTGTTTCCAATAACTATTTTTTAAAGCTCCATTCACTTTGTTACCCGCACCAACCCTTCTTTCGACGTCACTATCCGTTCGGGCATCTGCTGTGAACATGCTACCTAAATACACAAATTCCCTCACCTGTTCCAAGTTCTCTTCGTTCACACTTATAATATCTAAATCGTTCACACTTATAATATCTAAAACACTTATAATATCCCAATTTCTTTTTATTCGCTGAGAGTGTCGTGACAGTTGTTTCGCTAACCGATGTTGGATGATGAGGCCAACATCGTTTGGCGAAACAGCTGTCGTGACACTCAGTGAATAAAAAGAAATTTTGATATTATAACAGTGTTTTAAATTTTGACAGTAATAGATTTTTTAAGGCAAGCCCGGCTTCTCGGCTTGTATGGACGTACCACCACTTGTTAGAACTGGTCTTTGTGTACTCTCATTTTCAGTTCACCAGTCCTGCAGTATGAATACTTAATTAATCATTTATTAATATTTTAAAATGTGTTTTTTGTGTACAGGGTGTTCCGAGCGTTCCTCCCCGCGGCGCCGGGTCACCCCCCCCTCTTCCGCCCCGTCCCACGGCTCTCCTCAGGCCGCAGAATTCAGCCATTCTCCAGAGGAGGCAGCACACTAACAGGTAACCTGGACCAACTCATGGTTTAAATCGGTAGTTCCCAAAGTGGTCTATATCGACTCTCAGGGGTCGATTTCAACTACGACAATTGGGAAAAAATTAGGAGTCCATGAGATGTAAATGGGGTCCACAAGATGGTTCAACTTAATTGAAATTTTAATATTTTTTTATTTTTTATTTATTTATATAAAAATACGTATGTAAAAAATACATATTTATTTATATAAAAATACATGTATTTCTCATGAGTTATAAAAACTCATTTTGGGCCTTAATATAATTACAATTATTATAATATAACATATTCATGACAGACAAACGATGATAACAAACACAAAAAGATTATAACAAGCAGAATAAAAATCAAGATAAACTAATATACTAATAAATACCACTTTCCAGAATGGACTGCCACACTTTTCTTTCCTGACATATTTCTCTCGCTTCCTCAACATTCATTCATCATGTCATGCACGCGCGTCGATTTCTCTGACTCCTCACATGGCCGACATTTAATATTTGATTTATTTGATCGTGCCACGTTTTCCTCGGTCTTCCTCTATTTCTGATTCCATTAACATATAATTTTTTTACCATTCTTTCTTCATTCATTCTTTCCATATGTCCAAACCATCTCAATGATCCTTTCATTATTTTGTTCATAACACCATCATTCGCACCGCACTCACTTCTTATATTTTCATTCGACACTCTATCATACACAGAGTATCCACACATTCGTCTAAGAGATCTCATTTCTACTGCATTTATTCTACTTTCATCCTTCTTTTGCCAGTTCCATGCTTCGCTTCCATACATAAGGGTCGGTAGAAGAACACCATTGTGCACTGCCATTCGAGCTTTTTTTGATAGGTTTTTGTTTGCGATGACAACTCCATATTTTTTTACATTTTTCTCATAACTAGCATGACTTGCCCTATCATCTGTTTCCGGCTTGACATCGACATCTTTGACACCCTGTATACTGCCATTTTGCTTCAGTGGATATGTTTCAATATGCGTATTAATGTTTTTATTATTATATTTTTTCAGTACCCCCCCTAGAGAAATCCCCCCTCGGGAAATACCACGCCTCCCCCCGAAGCCGCCACCCACCACCGTTTTTCTGTCACCATCCGTCACCCACGAGGGACAATAGTCTTCGCTCTTCTACACGGTATATCGTCATTTCGCTCTAAACCGTATTCTTAAATTTCACATCGATCGTGACGACGGAACCAACGATAGTTTCCAAATTTACATAAATTAACGTGTTAAACTAAAATATTATTAATTAATCGCAGCGCTTCGGAATAACGAAGACGCATCGAGCGTAGCTTGCACGAAACAGAAATTAATAAATAATTAAAATGCTACGAACTTGAAAAGAGTTATAATTTTTATTAATATATTAATGAATCTATGGACAACGTTGTTCTGAAGGATACGTTCTGCGACCGAGGTATTGAAACAAGTCAAATATAACTCGTTACTTTCTCTTGTTTCTTGCGAATATTCGTTTCATTCGTCAGCCGAATGGTACGAGTCCTTAATCATCGATTTCTTATTTATATTATACGAAAAAATCTATTTAAATGCGGTCAAACTAGGTTATTACGATCACAGAAATAGCGAGATCTCAGATGTAACGATAACGATATATGTCTTCAAGATAAAGGTATGTTTGTAAGCATTTTAAAATGCATATTCTATGAAATGACGAGCAAATCAATTCAGTCCCATATTCCTCGTAATAACAAAGTTCGACTGTATATATGAGGGTATTAGTTGCAAACCTGGCAAACTCCATCATTAAATGTTTTTAGTATATCGCAAAAAACTGATACGCTAATAAAATGTGCTTTTTTACGATATTTCTTTTTTTCATCTCAACCAATTAGTACTAACTAACTAACTAACTAACCATCACGCCATTTCCCCGGAGGGGTAGGCAGAGAGGATGGATCGCCACACTGGCCTGTCCTGGCATACCTCTCGGGCTTCCTCTACATTCATACATCGTACCATGCACGCACGTCGATTATTCCGACGACTTCGAATGTGGCCGCCTTTTAGTAATTTTCCTCGGTTGTCCTCGGCTTCTTTTCCCACTCACGCTACTGCTTGTGTACAACTTTTTAACCATCCTACTCTCATCCATTCGTTCCATAATATCCGAACCATCTCAGGGATCCTTTTTTAATTTTATTCATGATGCAGTCATCTGCCTTACATTTCTTTTTTATTTCATCGTTCAGTATTCTATCATACAACGTTTTCCCGCACATTCTTATTAGTGATCTCATTTCTACGGCGTTTATCCTGCTTTCAGCCTTCTTTTTCCAGCTCCAAGCTTCACTTCCATACATGAGTGTTGGCACTTAAACTCCATTATGTACTGCCATCTTTGCTTCTGTGGATATATTTCTATTTGCAGTAATGATCAGTTAGTATTTAAAAAGTAATCAGCCATGAAATAATCATCATTATGTTGATAATTAAAGTAAAATAATGAATTTCATTTTGGAGTGTTGCCAGCTTTGCAGCACTCAAGTGGAGGTTGCCATGTTTGCAACAAACCCTATATTTTAATAGCAAAATTCTTCAGAACTAAGCCGAATTTGAAACTGAAAATCAATAAAAAATTGTGTGCAAATGTATTATGAATAAGACCCAACTCATATCTCACTTTTGATTGTTGGTGGAGTTAGCCGGGTTTGCAAATAATACCCTCATGTATGTTATATCGTTTAGAGTGAAATGACTTTATTATTTATAAGATTAGTATTAAGATATTTTATATGTTTATTTTATATATAAAATTATACCGTACTGTTAAGATAGAAAACTGACACAGAGTTCTTTCAAAACTGCATTTATAAGAACACTGTTTTTAATCCACTTTTGAACGTGGAATAAAAACAGTGTTTTAATTTATAGATATAAAGAAATTAAATGATGTATATACAATTTTTAAATCCCTTCTAACGTGGTAGATATGTTAATAAAAAATACCCACGCTATTGAAGAGAGATTGATTCTTAACTTCAAATATAAGCAAATGTTTAATTAGTTGACTAACTATCATGCCGTTTCTCTCGCGATGATGCAGAGACGATGGACCGTCACACTGTTGTATCCCGGTGTAACGTTCGCGCTTCTTCTACATTTTTACACGGTTAAACGCACGCTCGTCGATGAGATAAACGTGGCATCATTCAATTAATTTAATTTTAATGTTCGGCCGTGTTAGAAGTTGGGAGAATGGGTGTGTGTGGTTCGCCGTATGAATGTGAATATTTCATCAATAGACATTACAAAATTAAGGTTTAAGGCATCTATTGAGAGCAGGTAAAATTATATATTGTATATAGCCCCATCATGACGTATGGAATAGAGGTCAGAGCCGATACCAATGGAACTAAGAACCTTCTTAGAGTAGCAGAAATGCGAATCCTACGCTCCATCGCAGGCAAAACCCTCAGAGATCGGATCAGAAATGAAACGATGAGGTCTGTCTGTGGTGTTGAGGACATAGTAAGATGGGGAGACCACGTGGACCGCATGGAGAATTCAAGAATTGTTAAAGATGAAAACCAAAGCAGCAAGAGATTACCAGGAAGGCCGCTGAAGAGATAGAGAGATGGCTGGACATCATCATCCCAGGACAGCCCACCGTCACAGACAGGTCATACGACCTAAACTAAGAGCCTGAAGAAGAAAAGTATATAGTATACTACCAGAAAGAGATGGTTCGACATTACGAATACGAGATACTCTCCAAAATCAAGAGCATTTGCCTTCTGAACGTACTTTCACTAATATGAAAGACTTCAGTCGTTCAGCAGATTAATTCCTTTTCCAACCGGTGTCACCAGAGGCAGGTAGGTTCTGCCGGCCGGTAGGTAAAAAAATCTATGCTGTCGGAGATATCTATCAGGGACAAAAAGCCAAACATTCTCCAGCACGGCCGAGTTCTCGAAATATCCCCTGAGTAATCTAAATAAATGGGTTATGAGATGCCCATCTCTTAGAAGCTGCAGTGAGCTGGTCCTGAGCATTCCTAAAAGAAATGCCGTGGAATAGAGCCACGGATAGCTACCATATTCCCTCATGTAGAGATACCTCAGAAATGCGTATCAGAATATAGTGTGTGGCAGTTCATTCTCTCTGCCTGTTCTTTCGGAGAAACTGCGTGACGGTTTGTTGTTGTTGTTGTTGTCCTCTGCTGTTTTACAAGAACTTTGTGATTAATAACAAATTCCATTAACTGCCACAAATATTTATATATTTTAATATCATCGCTGTCAAAAAACACACAAAATTGTTATTTTTTTTATGTACATTAAATGATATTATGTTTTTTGCTCTGAATTATTAGAAATATATCATCACCATTAGTCTATTTTCGTACAATCCTGGATGTAGGCCTCCTTCATCTGCTTCTATGTCCGTCAATTCTGGGCAACATGCATCCATGTCTTACCGGTGGTATCTATAATGTCATTCCTCCATCGAATTAGGGGACATCCTAAGTTTTCTAGTTGTAGTTCTAAAATACCGGTAAAATAGACGTTTTGTCCATCTATTCAACTGACGCTCTTCCGATAATGTCCGACACTCTTGTTCTGGCTCTAATAGTGGTGTTTCTCACACTGTCTGCTATACTGATTCTCCAAGTTGATGTTATTCCAAGCTCCTCGATCCAGCGCCTTTTGCTTCCAACCTAGCCAGATCAGCCAGAACATTATCCATTAGTCGCTGTCTAGGCCTTCCTAGAGGACTTACTCCGGTCTTGATTGCTCTGGTCTCTCCGTCTCGGCATACGTGTCCAATCCATGCCAGGCGACCGGCTCTCACGGTGCTCGATATAAGGGGCTGCTGGGTCATCGTACGGATCTCTTAGTTGGTTCTCTACCTCCAAGTTCTTGCTGCAACACCAGGTCTGGGTCTTAAGATCATTCTTATCATTCTATTCTTAAACCAATAGATTTTATGTTGTTTCCACGATTTCCACGATCCCATAGAAGCCCGGCTTGCGTAAGAAATGTTGAATCAAAACTCCCAAATCTAAGTAATCATGCCCCCGCATAAACCAACAACCCACCAATTCACCTTCCAACAATGTTTCCATCAGACGTAAGAGGAATAGCCACATGAGCTGAACCTCTGTAAGCCAGAAGAGGTTTTCTGGTCACAGCCGGTTTGATGATGGAGCTATGAAAGAGGCAGAGATGTTATTATATATATATTTTTAAATGTATTTCTTAATAATTCGGAGCTTATAGGGAAAGTTTAAAGATACCTCGTAATTATTAAAACTCGAAATGTGTATTTAATAAAATATTTGCGTAAATCTAATTGTAAAACAAAATATCATAGATGAGATGCGACGGATTTAAGACTTGCTGGTAGCGTTGGTGAAAGTTTATTTATTTTTAGTAAATAATGAAAATAAAATAAATTTAATATGTACTTGGTTTGATTCCACTTGATTTTATGGCTTCGATTGGGTTCGACTGAAACCGATCAAAGCCATAAAATCAAATCGGATTAAGGGGTTACGACATCTTGGCACTTGAAAAAATAGGTATAAGTAATTTTTTTTTTTAACACAATCTTTATTTTATACGTGTAATTTATCAGTGCACAATGGTGTTCTTCTACCGACCCTTATGTATGGAAGCGAAGCATGGAACTGGCAAGAGAAGGATGAAAGTAGAATAAATGCAGTAGAAATGAGATCTCTTAGACGGATGTGTGGATACTCTGTGTATGATAGTGTCGAATGAAAATATAAGAAGTGAATGCGGTGCGAATGATGGTGTCATGAACAAAATAATGAAAGGATCATTAAGATGGTTTGGACATATGAAAGAATGAATGAAGAAAGAATGGTAAAAAAATTATATGTTAATGATGTAAATGGAACCAGAAATAGAGGAAGACCGAGGAAAACGTGGCACGATCAAATAAATCAAATATTGAATGTCGGCCACGTGAGGAGTCAGAGAAATCGACGCGCGTGCATGACACGATGTATGAATGTTGAGGAAGCGAATTGAGAAATATGTCAGGAAAGAAAAGTGTGGCAGTCCATTCTTTCTGCCCACCCCTTCGGGGAGACGGCGTGATGGTTAGTTAGTTAGTTAGTTATTTATCATTGGAGCAGAGATATGAGCCGATATGTAGAGCCCTGTTTTGAAAATACTTGCTGACAGTGTACATGATTTTTTTATAATGCATTATCCGGAATACAAAAAAAAACAAATTGTTTAGTATTAAGAATTGTAATAGCTATCAAGTGACGCAAGGATAAGGATTTAATATTGTTTTTGTAGAAATGGCAGCTGTTTGAAAAAAAAAACGCAAATTTTCATTAAATTTTTGAGTTTAACCCTTACCACTCCATTATTTTTTTGATATTGTTTGTCAGCCGACTCTAATTTAAATAATGTCAAAATATTAATTTATTGACAGGTAAATAACAAAAAAAATCATTAAAAATTCATTTGTAATGATTTATACTTCAAATAAAAAACATTATGGAATACTTATAGTTTTACATAGTGTGGTACTATTTAAAACAATCTCCAGGATGGAGACCAGGTTTTCTGGAACAGCTCTCACAAAACCACACTGTTTCCCGTCTTCCCCCTGGAATCTTTCTGTTACCGCACACAGTACAGTCTTTAGAACCTTTGTCCAGTTTTGCAATGAAGTGGGGCTTGTACTCTAATCGCTCCTCTGCATGACGTATCACGCCAAGTTCCCGCCATTTTAGGTTACGTGAATTTGCAAGGATTTTTTTATAGTAAAATAAAAACGGAAAAGTCAAAATCTTATTAAAACGTGAAATTAAATGTTTTTTTAACGAATAATCACAAGAAACAACGACACGTGTCAAGTTTTGCGCGCGAAAATACACCGTACGCGCAAGTCTTATCTTGTCGGCCGCCAGCCGACAACTGAGTTGTAGCGTACATATAGCGATGTCGGCTGGCATTCGACAAAGGAGTGGTAAGGGTTAAAAACATTATTACTTTTGAACATGATACCCAATCTAAAAAAAACCTCGTCACATTATAGATAATATTATTGTTAATAACTGTTGTAAATTTCAACGAAATCGGTTGATTAGATCGGAAGATATCACCGTTTTAAAAAAAGTAGTTTTGAAAAAACGCAATAGAAAAATAAGTTGGACGTCAGCGTGTTAAAATCAAATATTTTTTATAATTGTCGTCTGCGATTCCTGAGCCGTTGACATGAGGTCTTTCTTCTGTCATTGCTGCAATGTCCTCTGATTCCTTTTGAGTAACCCCTTAAACAAATTACATATTCATGATTTAATTGTATCTCAATAGAGACGAAGATGCAAATTGGAAACTGAATATGGTTGATCAAGGTGTTTACAGGACTTATGACCTGTCATTGGTTGGGTTAAGCACACGCTTTATGTAATTACAACATTCCCCATTCCACCATGTCTGACAATTTTTGGAAGTTGTATATATGTTAAAGTCCTACACCAGATTACACATGTTAGTTTCAATGCGCCATCTATGAAGATACTAACTAACTAACTTACCATCACGCCGTCTCCCCGGAGGGGTAGGCAGAAAGAATGGAACGCCACACTGTTCTGTCCTCTGTCCTGACATACGTCTCTCGCTTCCTCTACATTCATACATCTTGTCATGCACGCACGTCGATTTTTCCAACTCCTCACGTGACCGACATTCAATATTTGATTGATTTGATCGTGCCACATTTTCCTCGGCCTTCCTCTATTTCTAGCTCCGTTCACGCCATTTACATATACCTTCTTTACCATTCTGTCTTCACTCATTCTTTCCATGTGTCCAAACCATCTTAATGACCCTTTCCTTATTTTGTTCATAACACTTTCATTCGCACCACATTCACTTCTTATACTTGCATTTGTCACTCTATCATATACAGATTTCCACACATTCGTCTTAGAGATCTCATTTCTACTGCATTTATTCTACTTTCATCCTTCTTTTGCCAGTTCCATGCTTCACTTCCATACATAAGGGTCGGCACAAGAACACCATTGTGCACTGCCATCTTAGCTTTTTTGGATAGGCTTTTGTTTGCGATGACAACTTTAAGTGCACCATTTATTCTGTTGCCTGCCCCAACCCTTCTTTCAATATCCTTCTCCACCCTCCCATCCTTTGTAAACATACTTCCTAAATAAACAAATTCATCTATGAAGATTTTGATTATATATGTTAATCTCTAAGATTACTCTATATATAATCTACATACTAACGCCATCTATGGATATCTATGTTTATTGCGCTTAACCCAACCAATGACAGGTCATAAGTCCTGTAAACACCTTGATCAACCATATTCAGTTTCCAATTTGCATCTTCGTCTCTATTGAGATACAATTATATATTTATTATTATTATATTATTCATTATTTGTTATGAACTTTCACCAAGATTTTTCAATTAACAAATATACTATGTATAAATATATTTATAAAATGCATTTATATAGGAATATTTTGTTTATTTTTTATTTTTTAAAGGCATTTATTTCGAGATTTTATAATTACCATAAGAGGCTTGTTCACAGATAACATTAACAAAGTATACCGTTGATAATTACATTAGTAACTATCTGTATTTATATTAAGTAGTGGGAAATGACGAAACAAGAGAACTACACGCGCGTGATTCTAATTTTAAAATGGTCACTTTTGTTTTTTGAATTTTCAAACGGAGATCCAAAAGTTCCGGAATGTAATTTTACAAATATATTAATAGAACTCCTCACTTTTATATAATGAAGCATTTGATTATGAACTAATTAACTAACTAACCATCACGCCGTCTCTCCGAAGGGGTAGGCAGAAATAATTATGTAAAACTTCATATTAAACATTTCTTCTTCTTCTTCAAGTGCCCTGTCGGGTCCCCCCAATGTTGGCGATCACCTCGGCGAACCTGTCCCTGTCCTGCGCCACTCGGAACAGCTCCTCCACACTTCGGATGCCGGTCCACTCCCTCACGTTTCGCAGCCAGGACATTTGTCTCCATCCAAGCCCTTGGCGTCCCTCAATTTTCCCCTCCAATATCAGTTGGAGAAGGTGGTACTTTTCCCCACGCAGTATATGAGATCTTTCGAACCTTGATAGTTGATAACAATTCCCTGTCAACTCTAGCCCGCCTCAGGACTTCGGTATTGGTAACCATGTCTGCCCAGGGAACTCTGAGCATTCGGCGATAGAGCCACATTTCAAATGCTTCCAGTCTGTTCATTGAGTTAACTTTCAAGGTCCAAGTTTCACACCCGTACACTAAAACAGACCACGCATAGCATTTGATCATTCTCTGGCGGAGTTTCAAGTTTACGTTATCATTGCAGAAGAGTGATTACATTTTATTAAACGTAGCTCTTGCTGCCTCAATTCTGCATTTTATCTCTACTACATTTAATACAAATAAAAATTTAGAAGTTTTAATAACATATTTCGCCGGACTAAGGCGATTTGGACATTTGATAATGCCTTAGCAAGGCATATCATTTAATTCCCATCAAATATAATAAAACTTATTCATTGTTTCTTGAACAATGAAGTAAAACTCTATATTAAATAACTAATACGAATAAGAACATCTGTTTTACGAATGATGTATGTGAATGACATGTTAGGCATCAGTTAGAGAAACAGCTGTCGCCATAATTTCACAAGTAAATAAAATCAATTGTTATATTACGTAACAGTGTTTCAATTAAACAGTTAATAATGTTGAAATATCAAAGTGTTTCCGCGAAAACAATAGATTATCTAAAAATATATTTGTAAAAAATACTTTTTTGTAACTGTTCCGGAATGAATTCAAAAGTATCATTTAAAATTTGTAAGAATCTAAAGGCTTTCTGTCTTCAGACCCAATATATGTGTAAAATGATTAGGGCTCGGATTCATATTCGCTAAAGATGTTTAAAATGTTCTTTTTGTATGTTCCAAATATTCTTTTATATTATGTAACCTCATATTTACTGTTTACTTGGTAAAAAACATTTTTTTTTTTCGTGGGTAAGGCTTGATCGATCGTTTACAAGAGTTTTTTAGATGGTAGCACGACCTCTCGGCGTCAGTCGAAACAATAAGTAAGAACTTGTCTTCTTCTTCTTCAAGTGCCCTGTCGGGTCTCCCCAACGTTGGCGATCACCTCAGCAAACCTGTCCCTGCACAGTTCGGATGCCGGTTCACTCCCTCACGTTTCATAGCCAGTACATCGCGTTGAAAAAGTTGGTACTTTTCCCCACGCAGTACATGACCCGGATGTGAAATCTTCCGAACCTTGATAGTTGATAAAAGCTCCATGTCAACTCTAGCTCGCCTCATGACTTCGGTATTGATAACCATGTCTGTCCAGGGAATTCTTAGCATCCGGCGATAGAGCCACATTTCACATATATTAATTAAAATTTGGTTGAATCGCTCTTTACATCATTACAGCGTGAGCCAAATCGATGTAAATGGTATAGCTATCATAGTGATTCTTGTAACATGTGGATAGGTAGCTAATCTATCGCCATTTTATTGTCGCATGAATTCTTCACCAGACCAAAGACAGTGTGACAATCACACTGCAATCGCCGGGAATCGAACCCGAAACCTTCGGTGTGGCAGTCAAAGCACTTACCACTTGCCCACGAAGGTCGTCAAATGCGAAACGTCGAAAAATGCATCCAGTCTGTTCATTGAGTTGACTTTCAAGGTCCACTTTTCACATCCATACAACAAAACAGACCACACATAGCATTTGATCATTCTCTGGCGGAGTTTCAAATTTATGTTATCATTGCAGAAGAGTGATTTCATTTTATTAAACGCAGCTCTTGCTGCCTCAATTCTGCATTTTATCTCTACATCTGGGTCAAGAGATTGTGTTTGTATAGATTATGTAAGAACTTGCAGATTGTGCAATCAACGATGGTATCGTCCACACGTTCTCCCTTGTAGGATCGATGATTTTTTTTAAATTTCAAACGTTAACGATTGTTTATATATGACGAACAAATTTCTATACAAAACTTCCTCTTTCTTCGATGGTCCTACAGCCCATATCGAGTCTTAGCCTCCAGTATTCTTCGCCTCCAACTCCTCCTGTCCTCTGCTTCGACCCTCCAATCTGACACTTGTAACAATTTCGCCCCATCTCTCCCAATTTCATCCTCCCATCGCAGCCCTGGTTGTCCAATTGGTCTTCTACCACCTGGGTGCCACTCCAGCAATCTTTTTGGGGTTCGCGATGACGGCATCCTCTGCAAGTGACCGGCCCATCTCAGTCTATTCAGTCTGACCTGTGTGGAGAGACTGGGAGCTTTGTAAATATGGTACAGCTCGTCATTATGTCGCACTCTCCAGCCTTCACCGTCATTCACAGGTCCCAGAATAGTGCCCTGTGTAACACCCTTCTCTCAAAAGTATCCAGTCGCTCTGCGGATTTCGCTGTCATTGTCCACGCCTCACATCCATAGGTCACTACTGTTCGGATGATTGTTTTATACGGGATCAATGAAAAAACATGCCGCTTAATTGTTCTCAGTCAGAAAACCCTGAAATATGTTTTTATATTATTTTATAACTAGGGCTAAAGGGGTTCTAGAGAACTCGTAACTAACTAACTAACCATCACGCCATTTCTCCGGAGGGGTAGGCAGAGAGGATGGATCGCTACAATGGCCTGTCCTGGCATACCTCTACATTCATACATCGTACCATGCACGCACGTCGATTATTCCGACTTCGAATGCGGCCGCCTTTTAGTAATTGATTAATTTGGTCACGCCATGTTTTCCTCGGTCGTCCTCGGCTTCTTTTCCCACTCACGCTGCTTGTGTACAACTTTTTAACCATTCTACTCTCATCCATTCGTTCCATATGTCCAAACCATCTCAGGGATCCTTTTTTAATTTTATTCATGATGCAGTCATCTGCCTTACATTTCTTTCTTATTTCGTCGTTCGGTATTCTATCATACAACGTTTTCCCGCACATTCTTCTTGGTGATCTCATTTCTACGGCGTTTATCCTGCTTTCATCCTTCTTTTGCCAGCTCCAAGCTTCACTTCCATACATGAGGGTTGGCACTAGAACTCCATAGAGAACTCGTAATAATATAATAACAAAATAACATATTTTTGAAAGTTAAGCCCACGAATAAAATATGATTTTTACGTCGATTCTGAGCCCTAATTATGACACTTTGCTTGTTCAGTGTGTTACGTACAATTTGAATATGTGTATTGTATTAATAGCATACCGAATTTCAAGAAAATGTACCGCTAAGATTTATCTTCTCTTGTGCCCGGGCACGTTAGATTAAGCGAAGAGTGATCACAACTGCGGCAGACAACGGCTAAATTATTACCTTATTTGTAAAGTTGCCATTATGCAAAAAAAAAATCCTTTGTACGAAAGATTTCATTTTTTAATCGATGTTAACGATAACAGCAAAGGCAGTAGGCGCATAAAATGGAATGCCACACCACTAAATCCTGACACACCTCTCTAGATTCCTCGGCATTCGTACGACGAGTTATACGCGCACGTCGATTCTTCCGATAAAATGGCCGATCTTTATGGTCATTTTTTGTATCTCTTCTTCTTTTTGTCCTGTCACGCCTCCGTGGTGCATAGGGCCTCAAGGAACCTTCTCCACCCGACTCTATCGCATGCCTGATGCCTAACATCATCCCAAGTGAGGCCTGCTGCTTTAACCTCGTCTTGCAGGGCTCTCCTCCAGGTGGCTCTAGGTCTGCCTCGTTTTCTCTTTCCCCCCATAGGGGACCAGTCTAGTGCGCCCTGAGCGATGCAGGCTGGGTTCCATCTCAGAGTGTGACCGATCCACTGACATTTGCGTCTAGCGACTTGTTCTCTAATTGGCTTTTCGCCTGCCCTGGTCCAGAGGACGGCATTTGACACTGTTTGCGGCCAATAGATCTTGAATATTGAGCAAATTTTTTTTTTGTATACTATATTATATTGATTCTCGTGACATGCGATAGTTAGCTAATCTATCGCCGTTTTATTATCACTTGAATTCTACACCAGATCAAAGACGGTGTGATAATCAAACCCTTAACCTTTGGTGTGGCCGTCGTAGGTCTTGCCACTCTGCCACGAAGATCGTCTTACTCGATTCCGCAATCCATTCGCGTTGTTGACGTGTATCATTCTTTCTTCGTCCATGCGTTTCATGTATCCAAAAATGATTCACAATTTTCGCTCTATATTTCTTTCTGGTATCTTCTTATTCTTCTTCAGCCCGTTGTGGCTGTCCACTCCTGGACGTAGACCTCTTCTCGCGCCAACGCAACTGTGGGCGTCCAAATCCTCGCTTTACCGTCCTCGGATACCACCACGGCAGTCGACTCGTCCACTTTTCATCTGGGTCACGAGCGTATCAGCGTTTTGGAATTCTCTCGTATGTCGTTTTATCACCCAAACATCTAAGCCATTTCTCTAAAGCGATAGGATATTGATAATATTGACAGCATTTGACATTTGGCAAAAGAAGGATGAAAGTAGAATAAATGCAATAGAAATGAGATCTCTTAGACGAATCTGTGGATACTATGTGTATGATAGAGTGTCGAATGAAAATATAAGAAGTGAATGCGGTGCAAATGATGGTGTTATGAACAAAATAATGAAAGGATCATTAAGATGGTTTGGACAAAGAATGGTAAAAAAATTATATGTTAACAATGTAAATGGAACTAGAAATTGAATCGGAAGACCGAGGAAAACGTGGCACGATCAAATAAATCAAATATTGAATGTCGGCCACGTGAGGAGTCAGAGAAATATGTCAGGAAAGAAAAGTGTGGCAGTCCATTCTTTCTGCCTACCCCTTCGGAGAGACAGCGTGATGGTTATTAGTTAGTTAGACATAACACATTTGTCTTAAAGATCTCATTTCAACCGTTTATATTCCACTTAGCCAGTTTAATAAAATTATAATTTCATGTATAAAAATATTGTTATGCTTTTAATTTTAAATCATAGATGGCATTGATGAATAATATTTTACTTTGCCCTTTGATCCATAGATGGCATCGATTAAAAATAAAATCTTTTGACTTATCTGTATATATCAGTTTTAATGCTTAAGTATTGAAGATGTAATAATATCTAGTGAATAAATAAATAAATAAATGTATATAATATTGTTGACTCTTAATGAAATGATATTTGATTGAAATTTTAATTATAAATGTAAATATTGTGAAAATTTTGTACATAAGCTTAATGTATCCATTTTCAAGGCTTTGTTAAATTTATTTATTACAAATATTATTTTTAAAAGGGTGCGAATCATTTGAATAAGTATATAAATTATATAGACTAAGATGGTTTGGTGGTGTTTTTATGCGCGTGTGGGGTGAACGAGTCGTATAGGAAAATGGAAAACACGGTAAGATAAACTGTAACGTATTTTTAAAATGAAGAAATAATGTTTCATGATCCATGCGTTTAGGATCATAGTTTACGGCGTTCTATCTGATATCTCTACTCGTTGACGAAGAGTCCTATTAGCTATTTTTTTTATATATATAAGTAATTTTTTTTAGAGGTTAGTTAGAAGTTAGAATGTCTCAATCCTGGGATTGGTTTGCAGCAATTTCTTCTATTCTTCTCTTCCATTCTTCCCTGTCTTGTGCGGCTCTTTTAAAATGTGCATATGATGAGCAGCGCACGTCCACCAACAGGTCCTCCAGGTACTCTCGGCGTGGGCGTCTCCTAGAGTTTGTCCCCTCGGTCATACCCTCCATTATGGCATGCAATAGACCTTCTTGACGTATTACATGGCCGATCCATCTTGCACGCCTTTCGGACAAGGTCCTGAGCAGGTGACTTCCTCCTTCGATTCTTTGGAGAACCTCCTCATTCGTGATGTGGATTCTGCCAGGAAATTCCTAATAGTCTTCTATAGGACCACATCTCAAAAGCCTCTAGTCTCCGTTTATCTCTTTCGGATAGGCACCATGTCTCGCAGCCGTACATCAAGACTCTCCATACATAGGTCTTGATGAGGAGTATTCTCAGTTTTAAGTCTATATTATTTGATTATATTATTTTCGACCTTTTATTAAATGCAAGCCTAGCCTGATGTAGAGGTATACAATACATATTCAAAATAATAATAAACATAAAAATAATGTTAATATCTATGATATTGGCTTTATTTAATAGATCATTTTATGCCATTATTGTTCAAATATGATTTCGGGCATATGAGCGCAATCGTGTGGTCCAATTTTCGAAAATTCTCGTCTTTTTTGGATGCGTATTATCAACTAGAGTGTACGTGGTGCGAAAACGATCCATGGTCCTCTGAATAACTTGCTCGGATGGACGATTATGTCAACCGTAAAATGGACGTAGTGCACGATAAGTTTGGCGGACCGAACCCATGATTTTCAAAATAAATTTGCACAATTTGCAAGCGCTGTTCTGACGTCAGTCTATTCATGGTGAAATGGCAAAACGTACTGACTACAAATCAACTGTCAACTGTCAAATTGACAGTCTGTAGAAACAATGTTGACAGTTTAAAAACCAAACCTCTAAAAAAACACGAAAATGTCTGTTTTCTAGAAGTATATATATATATATATATATATATATATATATATATATATATATATATATATATATATATATATATACAAATTATTATTATTATTATTATTCGTCTTAGAATGCGATGCAGACACGCCGTAAATGGGAACAATTGAAGTTTATTTTTGTTTGTTTGTTATTTGTATTTTATAAATTTACCAATGCCTTGAATAGATTTGTATAATATAATTAAGTTTAAGTAATGTAAAAAAAATATTTGTATATATGATATATTCCTCATATGGCAATACTTTTTTTTTTTTTAAATTTGTATGTATTATATTTTTATTTTTTTTATAATGCAGATAATTTTTTTAACGGCTTGTCAAAGCAGATGATAAAAATAGCTTAATGCAATTTTAATATTAAAATATGTTTTACTGCAGTATTTTTTTTATTAATTAAATATTATATCCAGAGGCATTTTAGGCTTAGACCTGGTTGAAGGAGCTGATGAAGAAATACAAGATAAAGGCAGCTGCAAGCTAAAATTTTGAATATTGCATAATCTTCTACATACTACAGTCCCGGTCGCGGTCCTCTCCCGAGATACGCTCCATAGCGACTGAATTCCCAAGAGCCAGGCTGTTGATTGACATACCCCTGCGTTCCTAGGATTCGTTGCATTCGCGCAGTAAGCTAAACAAATATAAACTTTCTTTTTAGACACCCTGTGTTATAATTTAATTTTGTCTTTATAATAATCTACGTTTTCAGACTAATACTTTTCTGGTGCTGTATCAGGTCCCCCAACGTTGGCGATCACTGCAGCGAAAGCATCTCTATCCTGCGCCACTCGGAACAGGTCTTCAACTCTCGCTGTCCCTTTGTCTTCCCCGTGATTATCAGCCGAAGGAAGTGGTATATTTCTCCCCTTAGCACATGACCCAAATATGAGACCTTTCTAACCTTCACACTGGACAATATTGCCACATTTAAGATAAACGCATTAACTAGGGTTTGATGCTTTTCGAGAAAAACGCGTTTAAAGTTTTTATTTTGCTTGTATCTCAGGAACTACATAAGATACCAACATGAAAGTTGTACCGAAATAAAGAGAAAAGGGTTAAGAATACTAAAAAATACAAACATATATAAAAATAAAATATAGTGTACATATAATTTTAAAAATGTACTTATCGCTAGCAGCCTCTAATACTTTTAGGCCATAATAACTAGTCATAAACGCACTTGATATAGTAAGCTTATACCTCAATCCTTCAACAATACATATGATAAGTGCAACTACATCACATAATGCATTTATGTTAAGGAAAATAGCTGTTTGAATACAATTATTGTAAAATTAGTGCGATTCCTCAAACATGTGCATTTATGACTAAGAAGCTATTGAATACTAGAAAACAAGTCTGTACTAACTACAGCTAGTGCGTTCTTGATGAGTAAAACTGTACTCCAAGTCTTAGTTAATGCGTTTATAAAAACTAAACCGAGAAAATGAAGAAATCATGAAATGTCACCTTGAGAAAGTTGTAGACCTCGTTTTCCTGATACCAGATAATGTAATAATTATTTTTCTTTATTGTAGACCTATGTGGTCTGTTCTCCAGACTGTTGCTCCTACTGCGAGGTAGATTCCCAGCTGTCCTTTCCATCTTTTAGGAGGTCTTCTACGAGGACGAGTCCCATGAGGTTGATTATGTAATGCAATATAGGAGAGTCTGGTGGTGTCCATTCTCTGAACATGACCGTACCAGTCCCTTGTTTCACTGTCTGCTCCATCTTATAATATCCTCAACCTCGCATATCTCTCTTATTCTGGTGTTCCTCACGCGATCTCTCAGTGTCTTGCCTGCTATCGTCCTCAGTGTCTTCATTTCGGAAGTCCTCAAAACTTGTTTGGTCCTTACTGTGTCTGCCCTTGCTTCGACGCCATATGTTATTATTGGTCTTACACATGCTTTATAGATTTTTTTAATTTTAATTTTCTTAATGGCCATGTCTTTGTTTTTCCGTATTGTGGATTTTAGAGTGTAGTGTTCTTGTGCCGACCCTTATGTATGGAAGTGAAGCATGGAACTGGCAAAAGAATGATGAAAGTAGAATAAATGCAGTAGAAATGAGATCTCTAAGAAGAATGTGTGCCAAATCTGTATATGATAGAGTGACAAATGCAAGTATAAGAAGTGAATGTGGTGCGAATGAAAGTGTTATGAACAAAATAAGGAAAGGGTCATTAAGATGGTTTGGACGCATGGAAAGAATGAGTGAAGACAGAATGGTAAAGAAGGTATATGTAAACGGCGTGAACGGAGCTAGAAATAGAGGAAGGCCGAGGAAAACGTGGCACGATCAAATCAATCAAATATTGAATGTCGGTCACGTGAGGAGTCGGAGAAATCGACGTGCGTGCATGACAAGATGTATGAATGTAGAGGAATCGAGAGAAGTATGTCAGGACAGAACAGTGTGGCTTTCCATTCTTTCTGCCTACCCCTCTGGGGAGACGGCGTGATGGTTAGTTAGTTAGTTAGTTAGTTAGTGGATTTTAGAGCCCCAGAGATTGCAGCTGCCTTGTTTACGAGTACTTGGGCTTGTATTTCTTCCTGTAATAACTCAATTTCGACAAAAACCATTTTAAAATTATTTATAAAGGCAAAAAATTATTGCTAAAACTATATATCTGCTTTTACAAACTGTTCTAATTACATTATTTAATCCAAGATTTTTATTTTTTTTTATTTTAATACGAAACAATAATTATTTTTGGTGCGTACAAGATTATCTAAAAATATTTCAATAAATAATGTTATAAAAAAAGAATATTGTACATTTCATAAGAAATGAAAGAAACAAATTATCTATGGTTATCTGTGTTATGTTATTTCAATGCCGTCTTGAAAGTACTTACCAGGCCGTAAGCATCATAAATAATGTTTAAAACATGGAAATTTATGGGGCACTGCACACTATATATTGAAATCAATCTCATTTTATATCGATTATAAATGTGAAATTAATGTAAAATACAACTATAATTGTATTATTACTAATATCTTTTGTGAATGTACACGAATCCTGGATTTTCACCCATGGTGGGTGATTAATTCATGAAGTAACCCTTAAAAATCAATCTCCATAGATGGCGTTAGTGGGTGGATTGTATTGGTTGATCTTAAAAAGATTAACATGTGTAATCAAATCTACATAGATGGCCAATTGAAACTGACATGTGAAGATAAGTATAGATTTGGAGCATATATACAACTTCCAAAAATTTGTCATGCATGATCATAAAACAAATGTGGAATGGGGAATGTTGTAATTACATAAAGCGTGCGCTTAACCCAACCAATGACAGGTCATAAGTCCTGTAAACACCTTGATCATCCATATTCAGTTTCCAGTGTGCATCTTCGTCTCTATTGAGATACAATTAAATTTCATGTATTATTACTCCTTATGTATATATACGTGTTACAAACATTTTAATATATTTGTAATTCATTTATGTTTCCGCAGTACTGGTATATCAATTTGGCTACCTAACCTCTTTACTCTGAAGATTTTATATAACATTATCAAAGAATGTGATATAGAATCCTCTTCATTTGTAAAGTATCAACAATATAAATGAAAAAACATTGTTAAAAATGTTTGTTTATTAATTGTTTCGAAAAAGTCGCAGCTGTCAGATCAAACGGGCCCCACATTTTTGATTCAACATTGCGGTCTGGTAAACAGAGATTTCGAGACAGCATTGATATTATTTGTTATATATATCTATATATATACATGAGACGTATATGGACAATGTCATGGCGTCTATTTTTAATGTTTATGTATAAAAAAATATATATAAATGAATTATATTTTAAATTAAATGGACTTACTTTAGAAAATGGAGTTTTAATTTGTATATTTCGTCTGAATGTTTGTTTTGCAGGTAATTTGTGCACGGAAGAAGGATAATAACCGTCCAAAACATGTCTGCAGACAGTGAATTAAGTTAGAATATACAACAACAAACCATCGCGCCGTTTCTCCGCAGGGGTAGGCAGAGAGAATGGACCGCCACACTACTCTATCCTGACATACCTCTTTAGCTTCCTCTACATTCATACACGCACGTCGATTTTTCCGGTTTCTGACATGACCAACCTTTAAAATTTGATTAATTTGGTCGTGCCATGTTTTCCTCGGTCTACCTGGACTCCGTACTCCATTTACATCGTTAACGTATACTTTTTTAACCATTCTTTCTTCACCCATGCGCTCCATATGTCCGAACCAACGCAGCGAACCTTTCATAATACCTTCTTTCGCTCTACATTCTTTTCTAATATCAGCATTTGAGATTCTGTCGTACATCGAGCTACCATACATACGTCTATGTTATGAGTGAGTTTTTTTAACGCAACAAAATAGTGAAAAGTCAATGCCAAATCATAGAATAAAAACTTGCAATACATTTTTACTTAGGAACTACTTTGAAAAAATCAATATTAAGCAATTTAGAGGGAAAAAATAAAAACTTCTTCATAAATGTCAAGATGAATGTGAAGTATACAATCTTCTTTTCATATAAAATTATCAAACTTTATTTAATAAAGTAAAAGCCTGACATTAAAAGGTTGACAAGCAACAGGAGAGTTATGACGTCACGGAATATTTAACGCTCATCTTGAATTTCAGAATATTTGATCACACGTTTCTTAGTCGTAGGCCAATCCAAAATCCATCTCTGGCTTCAAGAGTAACAGTTTTTTTGGATAAGACGATTGGATCTTGTGTTTTGGGTATCCTCACAAAGTCGAAGTGAAGAAGCATATGGTAAATAATGGCTTTGGTTTCCATCAGAGCAAACCTCGAACCTAGAACATATAAAATCAGTTTATTTCTCCAAGATATTACCGGATTACAAGATATTTGAGGGTCGCCGAGGACCCGTTAGGAAACAGATGTCCTGGCTGCGAAACATAAGGGAGTAAACCGGCATCTGAAGTGTGGAGGAGCTGTTCCGAGCGGCGCAGGACAGGGACAGGTTCGCCGAGGTGATCGCCAACGTTGCGCCCAACAGGGCGCTTGAAGAAGAAGATATTACAAACAAAAATTTAAGCATTAAGCAGAATCTCTGCTTAATTTCTGCTAAATGCTTAATAAACATAAATCTCCATAGATGGCGTTAGTATGTAGATTATATATAGAGTAATCTTAGAGATAAACATATATAATCAAATCTTCATAGATGGCGCATTGAAACTGACATGTGAATTCTGGTGTTGGACTTTAACATATACTCGTATACAACTTCCAAAAATTTGTCATTGTATTTTATATTATTTGTTTTAGATTTATTTTGTGGGTGTTGCACGATCGAAGTGTGCGCGGGAGATGCCTATTGGTGGCGATGAGGTTCGCAACCCATCACACCGCGTCTCCCGCGGAGCGAAAAGAGAAGGATGGAGTGCCGCATCAGTAAAAGTGTGACAGTCCATTCTTTCTGCCTACCCTTTCGGGGAGATGGCGTGATGGTTAGTTAGTTGGTTAGTTAAAAATTTGTCAGACATGGTCATAAGAAAGGTGGAATGGGGAATGTTGTAATTACATAAAGCGTGCGCTTAACCCAACCAATGACAGGTCATAAGTCCTGTAAACACCTTGATCAACCATATTCAGTTTCCAATTTGCATCTTCGTCTCTATTGAGATACAATTAAAAAATTTAAGTTTAAGGCGTCTATCGAAAACAGGTAAAATATAATAATAGCGTGTTTTTTTTAATGTTTGGTTTTTAAACTGGCAACATTGTTTCTACAGGCTGTCAATTTGACAGTTGACAGTTGATTTGTAGTCAATATGTTTTGCCATTTCACCCAGTTGCTCGATAAAGTTGTCGAAAATTGGACTTCAAGATTGCGCTTCATTCGAGCTAGCCGCACATATGCCCGAAATTATATTAAAACAATAATGGCATAAAATTATCTTTTTAATTAAGCCAATATAATAGACATTAACATTATATTAATACGTTTTTTTTTCATTATGAATACATTTAAAAAAAAAACACCCCTATACACATAGTTATGTAAGGTGTTTTTTTTAGAGGTATACAAATTTACAATAAAAATAAAACACATTACAATAATGTTAATGTCTATGATATTGGCTTTATTTAATAGATAATTTTATGCCATTATTGTTTAAATATGATTTCGGGCATATGAGCGCCACGGCTAGTTCGAATGAAGCGCAATCGTGAAGTTCAATTTTCGACACCTTTTTGAGTAACTGGGTGAAATGGCAAAACGTACTGACTACAAATCAACTGTCAAATTGAAAGTCTGTAGAAACAATGTTGCCAGTTTAAAAACCAAACCTCTAAAAAAATACACTTTATAATACCAGGAACGCACGAGAGATGGTTCGACATTAGGGAGACAAGATACTCTCTAAAGTCAAGAGTTTGTCTTCTGAAATGTACTTTCAGTAATATGAACGAAGTCGAAATTATTATCGATAAGTGAATGTCGGAATGAAATTATATTGAATGTCGGAAAGTCAAAGGTGTTAGTTTTCGAAAGGGAAGAGCAAATGACAGTTTGTAATAGAAGTGTAAATGAAGAAAACTTGGAACAGGTGAGGGAATTTGTGTATTTAGGTAGCATGTTCACAGCGGATGGCCGAACGGACAGTGATATTGAAAGAAGGGTTGGTGCGGGTAACAAAGTGAATGGAGCTTTAAAAGTACTCGTAGTTATTGGAAACAAGAATTTATCAATGAAAGCGAAAATGGCCGTTCACAATGGAGTTCTGGTTCCAACCCTTATGTATGGAAGCGAAGCATGGAACTGGCAGAAGAAAGATGAGAGCAGAATAAATGCGGTAGAGATGAGGTCCCTAAGACATATGTGTGGTAGAACGACGTACGACAGAATCTCAAATGCTGATATTAGGAAGGAGTGTAGAGCGAAAGAAGGTATTATGAACAAAATTATGAAAGGTTCGCTTCGTTGGTTCGGACATATGGAGCGCATGGGTGAAGAAAGAATGGTTAAAAAAGTATACGTTAACAATGTAAATGGAGTAAGGAGTCGAAGTAGACCGAGGAAAACATGGCATGACCAAATTAATCAAATATTAAAAGTTGGTCATGTCAGAAGCCGGAAGAATCGACGTGCGTGTATGACTCGATGTATGAATAAGGAGGAAGCTAGAGAGGTGTGCCAGGATAGAGTAGTGTGGCGGTCCATTCTCTCTGCCTACCCCTGCGGGGAAACGGCGTGATGGTTTGTTGTTGTTGTTGTTGTCGAAATTATTATCGATAAAAAAAATTATCGTCGTGTGCGCATGACACGATGTATGAGGAAGCGAGAAAAGTATGTCATGAAAGAATAGTGTGACGATCCATTCATTCTGCCTACCCCTTCGGAGAGACGGCGTAATGGCTAGTTAGTTAGTTACTTACCAATACAATTTCTTGGTCCAACCCCAAAGGGAATATATGATCCGGGAACAATCTTCGATTTGTTCTCGTCTGAAAACCTCTCCGGGTCAAAGAAATCTGGATTTATGAAGTATGTAGGATCACGTTGAATGGCATATATTGGAATCCTTACTCCATCTCCGGGTTTTAACTGAAAAAAAACATCACAATTAATTTATTAATTTGAAATAAGAACATGAAAGGCATATGTTCTTGTTCTTGGATATTGTCTTTTCGGGAGTACCAGCCCGAAGGCTATTGCTCCCCCACATGTTGGAAACTTCTTTCTTGGAAGTTGGATATTGTTGGATGGTGAGGGGAGGGATATTTGGTGGTTGTAGTGGGTTGTGTCCGATATTCGGACCTGACTACCCGGGTAGGGAGGAGTGTGGAGGGGTTGGGGATGACCTTGGAAAGGGGCCGAGGTCTTGGGTGGAGACCGAGGGACGGTGACATGGAGTGACCTTGGGTGGGGTCCAATTGGTCGTAGGAGTAAACAGCAGGTCAGCAGCGATGGCGTCGACGGCGGCAGGAGAAGCAAGGGATGGAGGCGTTCGAGGAACGCCAGGCTTGGAGATGGCAGCGGGTCAGGAAGATGATAGCAACGGCAAAATGAAGAGTGAGCGATTACGATGGTCAGGAACTGTGGCGGCAGCACCGGAGATTAAAGCCTTTTAAGGCAGAGGTTGTCATTTTAACTAACTGGCTGATGGGAAGGCGTGCAGAGTGATGTACAATTTGAGTATGGGAATGTGCACCAATAAACCACACATGATGATGCATATACTTGTATATGGAGCTGTTTTTAATCTTAAAGGATTGCCAAAATGCAGAATTTTTTTTTTTTGCGAGAAGCTTCAAATGACAGCCGCCCATGGACATATGTTAAATATGTCAAAACAGAATTGACACAGCTGTTGACTGTTGACAATCATCATGGCCAAGTGTTGAGTCCTTTGACGAAGGTCCTGGGTTCGATTCACGGCGTGATTGTCACACTGTCTTTGGTCTGGTGTAGAATTCACGTGACAATAAAATGGCGATCAGGGCATCGTGTACAAAGGGAAGCAAAGCATATAAAAGCAGTACTTCCGAACACCCAATACGTCAGTCAGTATTACGACTTCTAACAGACACGAGTCTACGTTAATAAGTCTACGCCACGAGGGATCTCGGACTCCCTCCAGCCGACCTACGAAGCCACGCTACTACGTCATTCTTTCTTGCGACTTCTAACCGACACGAGTCTTCGCCGTCAAGTCTACGTACGAGACCCTCCTACCGAGCTACGCTACTGTCTACACTGCTACGCCACGTAACTTCGGACGAGTCTTCGCTCCAGCCGACCGACGCTACTGCCCAGCGAGCCATCAACCCCAGCTGCTATCGACGTCCAGGCGCACGCTCCATCACGAGTACATAATACTGTTAACGTATGATTACTTGTGACCTGCAATAAACGCTGAAACCTCCACTGCTTTTATCTCTCACCACATCCCCCAAAATAATATTAAAGTGATACTTACTGTATAATTGGAATTACTCTGTGCGTTTGGAGGAGGTAAGACATACGTTTTAACACACGACCTGTCCACTGACACAAAAGGCCATAGCCTTAAAGTTTCTGAAACAAGAATACTTCTTTAAAAAAATTATGCACGAGACTTTCGTGATAGAAGAGAAACGTTTTATCTCTAAACCTCTTATTCTTCTTCGATGGCCCTACAGCCCATATCGAGCCTTAGCCTCCAGTATTCTTCGCCTCCAACTCCTTCTGTCCTCCGCTTCGACCCTCCGATCTGACACTCGTAACAATTTCGCCCCATTTCTACCAACTTCATCCTCCCATCGCAGCCTTGGTCGTCCAATTGGTATTCTACCGCCTGGGTGCCACTCCAGCAATCTTTTTGGGGTTCGCGATGATGGCATCCTCTGCACGTGACCGGCCCATCTCAGTCTATTCAGTCTGACCTGTGTGGAGAGACTGGGAGCTTTGTAAATATGGTACAACTTGTCATTATGCCGCACTCTCCAGCTTTCACCGTCATTCACAGGTCCCAGAATAGTGCCCTGCGTAACACCCTTCTCTCAAAAGTATCTAGTCGCTCTGCGGATTTCGCTGTCATTGTCCACGCCTCACACCCATAGGTCACTACTGTTCGGATGATTGTTTTATACAGGATGATTTTGGTTTTCCAGTGTACGTTTCTTGATTTGAACGCTGGTAGTAGAGAAAAGAATGTTTTGTTGCCAATTGTGATTCTTCTTTCGATTTCCTTGTGATCTTCGTTATATTTTGTTATAGACGAGCCCAGGTAAGTGAAGTCCTCCACCGTCTTAAAGTTGTATCTATCCTTAACTCCATATTAAATAATTAATACGAATGAAAATGTCAGTTTTCTAGAAGATTGCTGAGAAGGGTGCTGGGCAGAATCCTGGGACTTGCGAATGATGCTAAAGGCTGGAAAGGACGGCATAATGATGAGCTGTACAATATTTATAAAACTTTCAGTCTCTTCACGGGTCGGTACAGAGGATGCCATGATCGCGAGCCCCAAAAAGGATGCTGGGGTGGCACCCAGGTAGTGGAAGACTAATCGGACGACCAAGGCTGCGTTGGGATGATGAAGTTGGGAGAGATGGGGCGAAATTGTTACGAGTTTCAGATTGGAGGGTCGAAGCGGAGGACATGAGAAGTTGGAGACAGTGGCATGCCTAGGGTCAACCAGTAAGGCAAGCAGTCCGACTTTTTTGTGCAATAATATTTGTAGAGGGTCACGATAATGTATTTTTCCCGATTAAAAGAGTTTTATCTTTCTAAATTAATTGATTTAAATCCCATTTGAGGCGCATTTAAAAAAAAATATTTTCTGTGTCATCAAACTCATGTTCTTTATAATAATAATAATAATAATAATAAATGTTCATAAAGAAATTACATAATCTTTCTTTTCATAACATTTCTGCACATAACGTAAATGACAAATAACATTCCGACAATAGAAATGAAGTTCGTGACACATGGAATAGTAACATACTTCAGAGTGATAAACCCCGGCTTCAAATCCGTACAAAAAATTGTAGATATCTTTTGATATGAATGCACCTAGCTATATGATTACAAGCCAAAAATACGTAAGTGCGACAGAGACCCTTTTACATTTTGCAAGCCCAATATGAAGCCCATCGAAAACATGAAACAAAACATGTGGACGTAGGTGATTTCGCGGGCATATCACCTACGGTACGTATGAGTGAAATAAAATACGGCGCGAATGAGTGGAACAAAACATACACTTAGGTCACTTCTGGGCATGTCAGCGGAGTCATTTGCAACGCAACGAATTAACTCGCCTTAACTCGCGCGAAAATTCAAAATGTTATTTATTTCTTAGACGGCTCAAACGCGCAAAGAACATTGTTTTATTATAGATTTTTTAAGGCAAGCCCGGCTTTTCGGCTTGTATGGAAGTACTGCCACTGGTTGGAGGCGAAGTATAATGGAGACTAAGGGTCGACATGAGCTGCAGGGCCATCGAAGAAGAAGATTAAGATGTAATGACTAGCAAGAGGCACTGTCTGAAGACTAGAGCTGCTGTTTCAAAAGTAAAAATAACCACAATGTTGTCTAACCTCTGATAGAAAAGGAATAACAAGAAGAATGCAATTTAAATATTAATTCTTTCAATATTTTTTTTTGTGAATGTATACTTATACTTGTATACGAATACTGGATTTCACCCACCGTGGGTTATCAATTCATGATTTAATTGTATCTCAATAGAGACGAAGATGCAAATTGGAAACTGAATGTGGTTGATCAAGGTGTTTACAGGACTTATGACCTGTCATTGGTTGGGTTAAGCGCACGCTTTATGTAATTACAACATTCCCCATTCCACATTTCTTTATGACCATGTCTGACAAATTTTTGGAAGTTGTATATATGTTAAAGTCCTATGCCAGATTTCACATGTCAGTTTCAATGTGCCATCTATGAAGATTTTGATTACATATGTTATTCTTTTTAAGATTATTCTATATATCGTCGGTTCCAAGGTAAAACTCATTAAGTGACATTCTTTTTTTGTAATTTCTGTATCAGACTTGTGAATTCTACGTCAGAAAATAATTACCAAGTGTATTTATTAAAGAATAACAGTTATTCTTTAATAAAAATACTTGGCGATTATTTTCTGACGTAGAATTCACAAGTCTGATACAGAAATTGGATTTTTTTTTAAATATCACTTAATGAGTTGTACCTTTGAGCCGACGATATAATCTACATACTAACGCCATCTATGGAGATTTATGTTTATTAAGCATTAAGCAGAACATCTTTTTAACACAATGTGAAAGGCTACCCCGCCATTAGCGCATTGTTAGAAGCCGCCTGGAGATGTCACTCCTATCTATATAGATTTTATACCAGAAACCACACAATCGAGATACTTCATCTTCTGTAGGTCTTGGTAGGAGAGAATTCCTCCATTGTGTCCATTAATCGTGTCAATCTCTTCTTGCAACTTCCTCTGGACGTTTTGATTCAGAGCCAACTCGTGAGTCAAGAAGCACATCAGGCTGGAGGAGGAATCGAAGCCGGCCAGAAGGAAGACGAAAGCCTGAGCAATCAGCTCATCGTCGGTCCATTCTGGAACATAATTTAAAATGTTTAAATTATTGTAACATTTTTATTTTTTGTTTTTTGAAAAATAGCAGAAATAAAAACAATGGGCAAAGATACAGTATTGTTCGAATTCATGTGAACACATATGCAGTAGCGAGCACATTTTCCAAGATGACTCTGCACTGTGCCACCGAGCACAAACTGTAAGTATTTTTTTTTCTGACACTGTGATTTATAATGTTCACAAAACAATATTAAAAAAATATAACTAACTAACTAACTAACTTACCATCACGCCGTTTCCCCGGAGGGGTAGGCAGAAAGAATGGAACGCCACACTGTTCTGTCCTGACATACGTCTCTCGATTCCTCTGCATTCATACATCTTGTCATGCACGCACGTCGACTTTTCCGACTCCTCACGTGACCGACATTCAATATTTGATTGATTTGATCGTGCCACGTTTTCCTCGGCCTTCCTCTATTTCTAGCTCCGTTCACGCCGTTTACATATACCTTCTTTACCATTCTGTCTTCACTCATTCTTTCCATGTGTCCAAACCATCTTAATGACCCTTTCCTTATTTTGTTCATAACACTTTCATTCGCACCACATTCACTTTTTATACTTGCATTTGTCACTCTATCATAAACAGATTTGCTACACATTCGTCTTAGAGATCTCATTTCTACTGCATTTATTCTACTTTCATCCTTCTTATGCCAGTTCCATGCTTCACTTCCATACATAAGGGTCGGCACAAGAACACCATTGTGCACTGCCATCTTAGCTTTTTTGGATAGGCTTTTGTTTGCGATGACAACTTTAAGTGCACTATTTATTCTGTTGCCTGCCCCAACCCTTCTTTCAATATCCTTCTCCACCCTCCCATCCTTTGTAAACATACTTCCTAAATAAACAAATTCATCCACTTGTTCCAGATTTATATAACACTGTTCAAATAATTTTTAGGTCATCCAACATTTTATGTGGCATAAAATGGCAATTGAAATAAATAAACTGAAGCCTCTATCAAAGGAAAACCTTAAAAACTTCATCGAAAAAGTGTGATTGAAAAATGTATCCAAGACTACATACATCATTTGGTGAAATCCATGCCTAAACGTATTGAAGCAGTTATTTAAAAAAAGGAGGAACAACAAAGTACTGATTTTGTTGGTTTTTGATAATTATTTTATTTGAAATAAATATATGTTTATTTAAATTATGTGAGCATTTTTAATTTTTGTGACAAAAAATCGAAAATCTACAAATTAACTCTAAAATTGAGAAAAAAAAATTTTTTGATCCCTAAGAAGGCACTTTTCTTGCAGATCATCTTTAAACAGTGTTGCTTAAGAATTTGGAGTGAAAAGCTACCAAGGAATCACATTTTTTTTTATTTAATTACAAAAAACCGATATTTTCAGTGTGAAAAAATTTCTGTGCTCGCTACTGTACATTTTCACAATTTTACTTTTTTTTCACAGTTGGCAACACTCCTATATCAAAGGAGCGGCCATTTTGTTCTACTGTTCAGTCAGTCGGTGAGTAATGACACATAGCAAGCTTCAGACGCGTTGCATTTGTTGCTTTTAACCTTTCCCCTACGGTGCTAAAATAAAAATACGCGTTCCCGTGTTGGGTAGTCAGTACCCAATCAAAAGTTAGCGATTTTAAATCGGAAAAATAAGAACATTCATAGCTAATCCCCTTAATTAATTATAATTGAAGTAAAAATTTATAATAATTGAGATTTATTTGCTAAAACATTAAAAAAAAACCTCTGACAAAGCTAACGGGACGGACATAGATCTACTCTGGTTGCAAGCCCGAGAGTTACTGCCGGGCAGTGAGAACATTGAGCTCCCTCGAGCCTGCTTCTGACTAAGGAGTTATACAGAGTTCTAAGGACCCGGGTATCTCTGAAAACCCTAACAGTTGGAAGAACAAAACCCAGCATCTTTAACGAAACGTCACATACCTTCTCGGTCTGAGCACGAAATTTAATGTCAATCGACTTGAAATGAAAGGATCATTAAGATGGTTTGGACATATGGAAAGAATGAATGAAGAAAGAATGGTAAAAAAATTCTATGTTAATGATGTAAATGGTACCAGAAATAGAGGAAGACCGAGGAAAACGTGGCACGATCAAATAAATCAAATATTGAATGTCGGCCATGTGAGGAGTCAGAGAAATCGACGCGCGTGCATGACACGATGTATGAATGTTGAGGAAGCGAATTGAGAAATATGTCAGGAAAGAAAGGTGTGGCAGTCCATTCTTTCTGCCTACCCCTTCGGGGAGACGGCGTGATGGTTAGTTAGTTAGTTAGTTTCGACTTTCGTAAATTATCCCTTTTTCATTAGACACTCTATCATACACAGATTATCTGGCACATATAATTTCTACGGCATTTATCCTACCTTCGTCCATCTTTTGCCAGCTCCAAGCTTCACTTCCATACATAAGGGTTCATTCTGAGTTAAATAAAATTAATGATTACTTTTTTTAACGTCCATTTTCCCGACGGAAGATTCTTCGGCCGTTGCGAAGCCACTCTCGTCTTCGCCTCCTTCGTGTTTCAGGGTCCCTTTCTTGGCAGCCATGAGAAGGTGGATCATGTCAGGCCTGTGGATCCCTTTCTCCTCTCGTTCCTTCATGCTATCGAGGATGAGAGAATTGAAATATTTCTGGACCCCGACCGGAATTAGGGTAATGTTGAACAACTGTAAAAATGTCATAACAAAAATAATAGCTAAACAAAATTATTTTGTCTTTATTTTGACTTTATTTTGACCGCGTTGACTTTATTTTGACCCTTTGTCTTTATTTTGACCGCGACCGGGTTCGCCATGATTGCGAATAATCAAAAAGAACGAAGGGTTACAAATCAAGTCAAAAACCGAATGACAGTTGCCGAATGTTGGCCAATCACTAGTTGCGCGCCGTATGTCGGCCAATCATCACATTGCGCGCCGTACGCCGACCAATCACAACATCGTTCACCGACCAATCACGTTTCTACTGCGTCGACTTATTGTAAAGTACGAGTTATCGCATATTTTAAATATAACTAACTAACTAACCATCACGCCGTCTCCCCGAAGGGGTAGGCAGAAAGAATGGACTGCCACACTTTTCTTTCCTGACATATTTCTCTCGATTCCTCAACATTCATACATCGTGTCATGCACGCGCGTCGATTTCTCTGACTCCTCACATGGCCGACATTCAATATTTGATTTATTTGATTGTGCCACGTTTTCCTCGGTCTTCATCTATTTCTGGTTCCATTTACATCATTAACATATAACTTTTTTACCATTCTTTCTTCATTCATTCTTTCAATATGTCCAAACCATCTTAATGATCCTTTCATTTTTTTGTTCATGACACCATCATTCGCACCGCATTCACTTCTTATATTTTCATTCGCTACTCTATCATACACAGAGTATCCACACATTCTTCTAAGAGATCTCATTTCAACTGCATTTATTCTACTTTCATCCTTCTTTTGCCAGTTCCATGCTTCGCTTCCCTACATCAGGGTCGGTAGAAGAACACCATTGTGCACTGCCATTCTAGCTTTTTTTGATAGGTTTTTGTTTGCAATGACAACTTAAAGTGCACCCTTCACTTTGTTGCCTGCCCCAACCCTCCTTTCAATATCCCTCTCCGCTCGCCCATCTCTTGTAAACATATTACCTAAATATTTACTATTTTAAATATTTTCGACGTAATTACGGGAAAAAAAAAACAAATAAATATGGGGACGTAAAATGAAAATAGCCAATCACAGAGGAGTTCTGGTTCTAACGTTTATGTATGGATGTGAAGCATGGAACTGGCAGAAGAAGGATGAGGGCAGAATACATGCGGTAGAGATAAGATCACTTAGACATGTGTGGTAAAACGATGTACTCGTATAATAGAATTTCAAATGCTGATATCAGGAAGGAATGTAGAGCGGAAGAAAGTATTATGAACAAAATTACAAAAGGATCACTGCGTTGGTTTGGACATATGGAACGCATGGATGAAGAAAGAATGATTAAGAAAGTATAACATTAACAACATACTGTCGATCTCGACCATAATAAGGGTGATGCAAAAATATCATAAAACTAATAATAATCTGATATCTCAAAGAACTTCACTGCCTTAAAAGTCCAGAAAGAATCCGGTATAAACTCTGCTGGACAGTCTTCAAAGCGTTACATGGAATGGCACCAAGTTATATTTGAGGGTATTATTTGCAAACCCGGCAAACTCCACCAACAATCAAATTTGACGACCTTCGTGGCAGAATGGTTACGAGCTCTGACTTCCATGCCGAAGGTCCTGGATTCGATTCCCGGCGATGGCAGTGTGATTGTCACACTGTCTTTGGTCTGGTGTAGAATTCACGAGACAATAAAATGGCGATAGATTGGCTATCTATCACATGTCACGAGTTTCAATATAATAGCTAAAAAATAAAAAGTGTATACAGTAATTGGGTCCAAACGACCTGTTGTGTACAAAAAAAAGTGAGATATGAATTGGGTCTTATTCATAATACTTATTTTTATTGATTTTCAGTTTCAAATTCGGCTTCATTCTGAAGAATTTTGCTATTAAAATATAGGGTTTGTTGCAAACATGGCAACCTCCACTTGAGTGCTGCAAAGCTGGCAACACTCCAAAATGAAATTCATTATTTTACTTTAATTATCAACATAATGATGATTATTTCATGGCTGATTATTTTTATAATATTAACTGGTTGAGATGAAAAAAATGTATTAGCGTATCAGTTTTTTGCGATTTACTCAAAACATTTAATGATGGAGTTTGCCAGGTTTGCAACTAATACCCTCATATCTGAACTCTGTTTAACGGACAGCCTAAAATCCACACTTCGTTCTTCAAAATCCTCTGTAATAGGAAGACTGAAGATGCAATAATAATATTTCTTGTAAAGCCGTTACCTGCATCAGCCACGGAGCAGACATGACCATAAACAACCTCACCAGCCTCTCGGAGAAGATGCTGGTGATCACCTTGCTCATCAGGTAGAACTGGTTGGAGCCGTCTTTCATGGAGTTGACCTCTAACCCAAAGGCGCTGCTAGCTATTACATCGTTGGTATATTTTGTGAAGGCGTCTTTCATTTCTACATCTATGACGCCTCCATCTGAAATATAAAAATTAAATAACTAATTAATTCAAGGATTAATTGTATCTCAATAGAGACGAAGATGTAATTTGTTTTTCTGGGAACAGAATGTGGTGGCCGAGGCGCTTACAGGACTTATAACCTGTCATTGGATGGGTTGAGCGATCGCTTTATGTTTAACAACATTCCCCATTACGTCTTTCTTATGACCACCACATCTGACAATTTTTTGGAACTTAGCTATATATGCTAGAATCCCACGCTTATCTTTACATTTTTTAGTTCACTCTACACTAGCGTCTTCTATTAAGATTAAGAAGTATTAAGCAGAAAATCTTTATTAATGCACTGTGAAAGTCTCTGCAAATCATACAGTACTAGATTACGCCTGGAGATGTCTCTCCAATTTTATACCTACTTGGACCAGTTATTTTATACAACATTTTGAATGTATACAAATTCTTGTAGACAAATACTGGATTTTACCCTATTTATTTCTGTTCCCAGAAAAACAATTTACATCTTCGTCTCTATTGAGAAACAATAAATCCTTATAAAAAAATAATTAATCCCCAATGGGTAAAATTCAGTACTTATTTGTCTACAAGAATTTGTATACATTCAAAATGTTGTAACTAATTTATTGTTTAGATAATCCATTGTTTTGGCATAAATACTTTGATATTTCAACATTATTAAATGTTTAAATAAAAAACTTTGTTATAAATATCACAATTGATTATATTTTGTCGCGACAGCTGTTTCGCTAACCGAGTATAGCATTGTCAAGTCTTACAATCAACTGGTTTGATTGAAGACCTGACGATGTTAACATCGGTTAGTGGTTAGTAAAATATAATAAAACTTACTGGTATTCGTCGACAAGTATTTGTATACAATTCAAAATGTTGTAAAAACAAAAACTGGTCCAAGTTAAAAAATGGCATATAAATTGGAGTGACATCTCCAGGCGTCATCTAGCAATACGTTAATGGCGGTAGCCTTTCACATTGCTTTAATAAAAAGATCTTCTGCTTAATGCTTAAAATCCAATCTTCATAGATGGCGATAGTGTGTAGATTGAAACTACCATGTGAAGTGTGGTGTTACAGATTAACATATATGCAACTTCCAAAAAATTGTCAGACATGGTGGTCATAAGAAGGGTGGAATAGGGATGTTGTATTACATAAAGCGTGCGCTTAACCCAACCAATGACGGGTCATAAGTCCTGTAAACACCTCGATCAACAAATTCTGTTTCCAATTTGCATCTTCGTCTCTATTGAGATACAATTAATCCTTAAAATGATAACCCGCAATGGGTAAAATCCAGTATTCGTCTTATGTATTTATGTATTTGTATACATTCAAAATTTTAAATAACATTAATATGGCACGTCTAATCTTGCTCCACGGTGTCCCCCTTGTGACCACGACCAGCTATTGCTACCTTGGTAGTATGGTAGCAGGCTCGGGAGGTACGGAGGAAGTTGTAGCCAGCAGACTCAACAAGGCAAGGGGAACTTTTGCAATGCTTCGCCCTGTATGGCGTTCCAGTATCATTTCGAGAAAGCTCGAGCTCAAAATATTCAGCAGTAGCATAAAAAGCGTACTGCTGTACGGATGTGAGACTTGGAAATCTACCACGGACGTTATTGGAAAACTCCAGGTATTTATAAATAGGTGCCTTCGCTCAATATTCAAAATCTATTAGCCTCAAACAGTGTCTAATGCCGTTCTCTGGACCATGGCAGGCGAAAAGCCAATTAGAGAACAAGTCGCTAGACGCAAATGGCAGTGGATCGGTCACACTCTGAGACGGAACCCAGCCTGCATCACTCAGGGCGCACTAGACTGGTCCCCTATGGGGGGAAAGAGGAAGTGAGGCAGACCTAGAGCCACCTGGAGAAGAGTCCTGCAGGACGAGGTTAAAGGAGCAGTCACTTGGGATGATGTTAGGCATCAGGCATGCGATAGAGTCTGGTGGAGAAGGTTCCTTGAGGCCCTATGCACCACGGAGGTGTGACAGGACAAAAAAGAAAGAAGAATATGGCACGCCATGCGCTCCTGTTACCCGTCAGTCTCCAGGCTGCAGCTAATGAGAGACCAGTCAGATCCCTGATTTGATCGGACCAGCGGCTCGGTGGTCGGTACAATAAACAGTTTATTGCAACACATGACGATGCCAACATCGGTTGGCGAAACAGGTGTTTTAATTTTTAACAGTAATAATGTTGCAGAATCATAGTGTTTCGGCCAAAACAATGGACTATTACAAGTTCCAAAATTTGTCAGACGTGGTGGTCGTAAGAAATGTTGAAATGGGGAAATGTTGTATTACATAAAGCGTGCGCTTAACCCAAACAATGACAGGTCATAAGTCCTGTAAACGCCTCGACTACCATATTCTGTTTCCAAAATAAAACAATTTACATCTTCGTCTCTATTGAGATACAATTAATTCTTAAAAATGATTAACCCGCAATGGGTAAAATCCAGTATTTGTATACATTCAAAATACCGCGGCGTGATTTATTTGCTGCTATTAAAATGTTAAAGGAAGCTTTACCTTTGTTTTCTGGCTTCTCCAATTCCTTGAGATAATAGTCCGTCATCTGTTTTCCGCACTGCATCACAAAGTCAAACATCCCCTTCATCTTGGAGCTGGTGAAGGCCGGACTAAGGGTTGCTCGCATGTCCCTCCACTTCTGACCTAAACCATGGACAACATAACACTTTAGTTCGGTAGCAACCAATGCCGTCTTGAAAGTATTTACCAGGCCGTAAGCACATAGATAATGTATACAACATGGAGCTATTGTAGGCCGTTAGTATGTTATACGGGGTGGAGTCATGGACCCTTAAAGTCAATGTTATGAACCAATTGGAGGCCTTTGAGGTGTGGATACACCGAAGGACGTTTCGCATCTCCTGAATTGACATGGTCATCAACATAAACGTTCTCCATAGAGCCAGAGTTGGCAGAGAGTTGCTGAGCAACATCAAAGTCCGCAAGGTTTCCTACTCGGGCCATGTTCTGAGAGGCGAAAAGTGCGCACTGTTACACAGATGTAAGATCAGAATCTTGGAGGGTAAGATTGAGGATCTACGAGGTGTTGGGAGAAGGTGGGTTTCCTGGCTGAGGAACATCCGAGAGTGGACGGGGCTAACGACCGTGGGGGAGCTGTTCCGAGCTGCCCAGGACGGGGAGGCCTACTCAAGGGTAATAGTCAATGTTGGGGAGACCTGACAGGACACGGAAAGAAGAAATATTTTAATATAATACATATGCATTTCCTTCAGTGTGTTTACTTTATAAAAGTACTAGTAATATATTGAACACACATTGAATTGTATAATATAGTTTGTGTACAACTTTGCTATGTAAAATGTTCGAAACAATTTTTCGATATAACCTCTAAATCATATGTTAACGATGTAAATGGAACCAGAAATAGAGGAAGACCGAGGAAAACGTGGCACGATAAAATAAATCAGATATTGAATGTCGGCCATGTGAGGAGTCAGAGAAATCGACGCGCGTGCATGACACGATGTATGAATGTTGAGGAAGCGAATTGAGAAATATGTCAGGAAAGAAAAGTGTGGCAGTCCATTCTTTCTGCCTACCCCTTCGGGGAGACGGCGTGATGGTTAGATAGTTAGTTAGTTAGATAAAGCTCGAGAGATATGTCAGGACAAAGACGTATGGCAGTCTATCCTCTCTGCCTACCCCTCCGGAGAAACGACATGATAGTTAGTTAGTTGCCTGTCATTGTGAAGAGATTGTTCTTCATCAGAGGATCCGCCAGCTTATCGGAGCTTTCCGAATGGTCCGGGAAGTGGTCGAAGTCTTTGATTCCGATCTTCTTTATCAGCTCCAGGTCTCTGATAACGATCATCGGCTTCAAGAACTGATAGAGGCCGACGTATCTGGAAAGAAGTGGTTTTATTTATTTAAATCAATCAATCAAATCAGTTTATTTCATCAATATACATTACAAATTTTTTTTTAAGGCATCTATTGAGAACAGGTAAAATAATATTTATATTGTGTATAGTATACTACTTTCAGGGGGTTCAAAAGGGTAGTAGGGCTACGATGGGGTATGTTTTGCTGGAAAGCATGCCTCTACAAAATGTAAGGCGCTATGCTGCAATTACATCAGCAACACTACCATCAAGTCCAACTCTCTAGCGTCCACGAGAGGTCTTTTTAAAGACCCCGCGAACTCCGGGCAATGTGGCACATATCACTTAGTGCCATAGCAGATAGAGAGAGGACGAATGGCGAGCTTCCAGCGCCATAAAACTGGATACACCCAGCTAAAGGAAGGTAACCCCGACAGAAAATCCTCCAGAGAAGGCAAGGGGATACCACTCTGGATATTTTTCCCAGGTCATCACTATAGGTGATATTCAACGTTAGGGAAACCTGACAGGACACAGAAAGAAGAAATATACTACCAGAAACCCATGAGAGATGGTTCCACATTAAGAAGACAGGATACTCTCCAGAATTAAGAGTCTTTGTCTTTTGAACGTACTTTCACTAATATGAAAGACGTCGATCTCCGAGGAGACCGCGTTCAGCAGATTAATTGCTCTTCCCACCGGTGTCACCAGAGTCTTCACACCGGCTTCATCGTCCGGACCAGAAGAGTTTTCAGGGATCCTCATGTGCTCAGAGTCCTATACAACGCATTGGTTCGGAGCAGACTCAAATGTGGTTCTGTGATATGGAGCCCTCAGGAGGCGAGATATTCCGTTATCCTGGAGAGGGTTCAGAAAAAATTCTAAGGTATCTCTACATGAGGGAGTATGGTAGCTATCCGTGGTTCTATCCCATAGCATTTATTTTGGGAATGGTCGGGGACAACTCTCTGCAGCTTCGAAGAGATGGGCATCTCATAACCCATTTCTTTAGGTTAATCAGGGGATATTTCGAGAACTCGGCCATGCTGGAGGGTGTTCTGCTTTTTGTCCCTGATAGATATCTCCGACAGCGACAGCATAGTTTGTTTTACCTATCTGTAGATGACTTGCAAATAATGTTGTACAAATTTCGCACAGTATCACAAAGGCTAAATATGGCTATATCAGTCAGCAAAACAAAAAGTCTCACAATATCTAGACAACCTATAATATGTAAGCTGACTGTTGATGATAAACCGATTCGAACTGTCGGGGTTTTCAGAGACACATTCGGGCCCTAAGAACTCTATATAACGCCTTAGTCAGAAGCAGGCTCGAGGGAGGTGTCGTGATATAAAGTCCTCATGAGGCTCAATATTCTCTCATGCTGGAGAGGTTTCAAAAGAAATTCTTAAGAACCCTCTACACGAGAGAGTACGGGGTATATCCTTGGCTCTATCCAACGGCATTTCTCTTGGGTATCTTCTTCAGCTTGTCTCAATCCACTGCTGGACGTAAGCCTCTCTCTCGGTCTCTCGCCAGTGTTCTCCAGGCCCTTCCCGCCGTCCGCACAATATCATCGCTCCACCTGGTTGGCTGTCTCCCGACACTTCATCGGCCCAACTTTGGCCTCCATTCAGTAACCATCTGGCTCCATCTTCCATCATCCCGTCGACACACATGACCAGACCACTGCCACTTCATCCTTGCATTGCGTATTCCTACATCAGTGACCCTGGTGCGTTTTTTAATCTCTACGTTGGGTATATGAGTATATTCTTGCTAGGATATATCCTTGCTAGGGATGCTAGGCTACCAGTCACTCGAGAGGAGACGAGACATTCACTTGGGTGTCCATTTATTTCCACTGATAGGCGGTTGTATACACAACTCAGAAATCCTTCGTCCCTTAGGGGCCATAGATTGTTTTATCTCCCACGATGCAGAACCAACCTGCCAATGGTTATAGCGGTAGATAGAGCGATATCTTTGCTTAATCGTATCACCTCGGAGTTTGACATATTTTGTGATAGTTTGGCTCATCTGAGGGAAGTACTATCTTTATTATAATTGTATGGTATATTTATTTTATTAATTTGTCATGCATCTTATGTTTCTCGCTCTTTTTATTAATCTATTATGTATTGCTTATTATTGTGTGTCTCTAACTTGTATCTTTAGTGTATTGGAAAAAAAATCTGTAATGCTTTAGATATGTTTAAAATAAATAAATGAAATGAAACGAAATGGTCTCTAAGCGGATATCCAACACGGATCTTTCCATGGCCTATCGCGTAACTTTAATTTTGTGCATTGCTAACATAGGCCATCAAAGGTAATTCACACTGCTCCAGCACTTTTATTTTAAATTTTGTGGCATGTCCGACTTGAAGATGTTGACCAGCCCTCCGAATGCAAACCAACCGAGCTGTATTCTCCGAACTGAGGAGGGAAGGATTTATGGCAACGCATTTTTTCAAGCTGATTCGGGGCTCTATTGAGAACCCCTATGTTCTGGAGCAAATAGGTCTTTTTGTTTCTGATTATTATCTGCGATCATCAGACATCAATTGTTCTTTGCTCCGTCACGCAGAACCAACTTGAGTTTAGTGATGCCAGTAGGAAGAGCAATTCGATCGCTGAATCTAATCGTCTCGAATTTGGACCTTTTTAGTGTCAGTGAGGCGGTTCATAAATAATATTTTACAAATTCTGTAAAGAGTACTGCCTCACTGACGTCGACATATTTAGGTTCCTTCTGATGTGTATATTTTTTTGGTTTCATGTCGTTGTTTTATCTTTGTTACACCGTTTTGTGTCCAAATGAATGGCCTAAATGTTTTTCGTTTGTTTGTGTATTATACAAATAAATATTTATTTAGGTTAGGTTAGGTTATTGGAAAACTCCAGGTGTTTATAAATAGGTGCCTTCGCTCAATATTCAAAATCTATTGGCCCCAAACAGTGTCAAATGCCGTTCTCTGGACCATGGCAGGCGAAAAGCCAATTAGAGAACAAGTCGCTAGACGCAAATGGCAGTGGATCGGTCACACTCTGAGACGGAACCCAGCCTGCATCACTCAGGGCGCACTAGACTGGTCCCCTATGGGGGGAAAGAGAAAGCGAGGCAGACGTAGAGCCACCTGGAGAAGAGCCCTGCAGGACGAGGTTAAGGCAGCAGGCCTCACTTGAGATGATGTTAGGCACCAGGCATGCGATAGAGTCGGATGGAGAAGGTTCCTTGAGGCCCAATGCACCACGGAGGTGTGACAGGACGAAAATATGAAAAAAGAGAATAAGCTTAAGATATTTGGGAGTAGATTATTAGTTAACTCACTTTTCATTGGGATAGTGCCAGTATGACATTTCAGTCGCGTCCTTGAAGTGGGCCCTCTTCAGCAAGACATCAAGCATGTGTCCGGCGAAGGGGACATATCCCGGAATGGTTTTCACCCCTCTCCTGGAGAAATATGTTTCCTGCCATTTCCAAAACAGATAAAGGACGCTTAAAAGTCCTATGGTCAAGTACACCAATCCCCAAAGAAATATCATATTCTGAAAAAATATAATTTTAAACATGTATTATACAAGGTGTCTGATTTATCGAAAAATGATTAGATTAATGATATTAAAGTATGTTTACAAGAGATGGGCGAGTGGAGAGGGATATTGAAAGAAGGGTTGGGGCAGGCAACAAAGTGACTGGTGCACTTAAAGTTGTCATCGCAAACAAAAACCTATCCAAAAAAGCTAGAATGGCAGTGCACAATGGTGTTCTTCTACCGACCCTTATGTATGGAAGCGAAGCATGGAACTGGCAAAAGAAGAATGAAAATAGAATAAATGCAGTGGAAATGAGATCTCTTAGACGAATGTGTCGATACTTTGTGTATGATAGAGTGTCGAATGAAAATATAATAAGTGAATGCGGTACGAATGATGGTGTTATGAACAAAATAATGAAAGGATCATTAAGATGGTTTGGACATATGGAAAGAATGAATGAAAAAAGAATGGTAAAAAAATTATGTGTTAACCGTGTAAATGGAACCAGAAATAGAGGAAGACCGAGGAAAACGATAAAATAAATCAAATATTGAATGTCGGCCATGTGAGGAGTCAGAGTCAATCTTTCTGCCTGCCCCTTCGGAGAGACGGCGTGTTGGTTATTTAGTTAGTTTTTTTTATTAAAGTACATTAAATTAAAGTAAATAATGATTATATTAATTTATTAAAGTACACAATTTAGGAATTTATTTCTTAAAAACAATATTGTCCAAATGTAAACCCTCGTATTTGTGGCACTCATTTAATCAAACAGTAAAATTTCTTATTACGGCTTGGCAGGTTGACTCCGTAACGGCTGCCATTTCTTGATGAATATTTTCTTTTAAATGAGCCAGGGAAGTCAGTTTATTGGCGTAAACTTTAGTTTTGACATAACCCCACAAGAAAAAGTCAATACTTAGATCAGGACTGCATCGGAGGCCTATTTATGGCACTTCCCCTGGAAGTCAATTTGCCAGGGAAAATTTCACTAACTCGTGGCAGAGTTTAAATATAAATGACCGCTGCATGGAACTCGCAGAAGGATGATGGCAGAATAAATCAAATGTGATATCAGGAAGGTATGGAGAGTGGAACAAAGTGTTATGAATAAAATTAAAACTGATATTCTCTTCTTTTCGTCACAACTTTGTGCTACATAGGGCCTCAAGGAACCTTCTCCACCCGACTCTATTGCATGCCTGATGCCTAACATCATCCCAAGTGACTGCTGCTTTAACCTCGTCTAGCGACTTCTTCTCTTATTGGATTTTCGCCTGACATGATCCAGAGAACGGCATTTGACATTGTTTGGGGCCAATAGATCTTGAATATTGAGCGAAGGCGCCTATTTATAAACATCTGGAGTTTTCCTATAACTTTCGCAGTAGATTTCCAAGTCTCACATCCGTACAGCAGTGCGCTTTTAACGCTACTGCTGAATATTTGGAACTTGAGCTTTCTCGAAATGATACTGGAACGCCATACAGGGCGAAGCATAGCGAAAGCTCCCCTTGCCTCGTTGAGTCTGCTGGCTACATCTTCCTCCGTACCTCCCGAGCCTGCTAGCATACTACCGAGGGAGCAAAAGCTGGTCGTGGTCACAAGGAGAACACCGTGGAACAAGATTGGGGTGGAGTCATTTGTGGACACTCGTAGGTCTACTGTCTTGGACTCTTCCTCGTGAAGTCTGCACAGCTTCTGCTCTGCATCTACCCGGTTTATCGAAAGCAAACAGAGGTCATCAGCATAATCCAGATGCTCCAACTGGGTATCACGTATCCACGGAATGCCACGAGGACTGTCGAAAGAAGGGCGCAACACATCCTCCAGCACCAATATGAAGAGTAGGGATGATAGTAGACATCCTTTTCACAACAACCAACGTGAACAACCGTCATATATTGCCCTGATGATATTCACAATCTTCTGTGGGACTCCTTTGCGAATGAGAACAGATGTAAACGAGAGAAAACAGATGTTTTCTTTCGTATTAATTATTTAATATGGAGTATTGGAGTAAATCTATTATTAGTTTCACTTATGTATGTAAAATAATTATTATTATAAACTCACCTGTGAATTTTGTAATATATTTATTATATTTGTAATATTAACTTGTATTTGTAATTTACTTATATTTGTAATATTAACTTGAACAGAAATGAATGTTATTTCGAAGTGAGAGGTGATATGACTCTTATCATCAAGCAATGCATACGAATGACAGATAATGAAAACAAGATTAAATTCTTAATTAATGTGAATGAAAATGTCTGTCTTCTTGGAGTTTTATGATATTTTAGATGGGATGACTTGTTGCACACATGAAATGATTTTAGAAAGGCTAAACATGGCATTCCATCTTAAATATAATAAAACTCCTAAAAGACAGACATTTTCAATCCTATTAACTATTTAATATGGAGTTTTACAGTATTGTTCAAGAAACAATAAAGAAGATTTAAATCCTATTGTGAGAGCGATAAATTCAAACTAATTTTACTCAATTTTATCATCATCATCGTCATCAGTCATTAGTCAAATCAAATCAGTTTATTTCATCAATAGAGATTGCAAAATTAAGGGTAAAATAATATATTGTATATAGTATTATACCAGAAACGCGTGAGATGGTTCGACATTAGGAAGACAAGATACTCTCGAAAATCAAGAGTATTTGCCTTCTGAACGTACTTTCACTAATATGAAAGACGTCGATCTCCGAGGAGACCGCGTTCAGCAGATTAATTGCTCTTCCACCGGTGTCACTAGAGGCAGATTGGTTCTGGCGGCGGGTAGGTAAAACAATGTGTGCTGTCGCTGTCGGAGATACCTATCAGGGGCTTCCCATCTCTTCGAAGCTGCAGAGAGTTGGTCCCAAGCATTATCACAGATAGCTACCATATTTCCTTATGTAGAGATACCTCGAAATTTTTTCTGAACCCTCTCCAGCATAACGGAATATCTCACCTCTTGAGGACTCCATATCACAGAACCACTTTCGAGTCTACTCTGAACCAATGCGTTGTATAGGACTCTGAGCACACGGGGATCTCTTATGTGAGTGTGGTTCGGTGATACGGAGTGCGAGATCAGAAAATATTAGAGAGTTCAGAAAATATTAGGGGTGTACTCTGTAGGGGTGCAAAAACAGCTTTATTTGGATCCCTTCAAGGACATTCAGACGAGCTCTGAGGGTTTATATTCCAGGGTGGGTAGGGCAGGTGAACACCACAATCAGAAATATATCTGGCAAGACACTGCAAGAGAGAATAAGGAATACAAAGATAAGGGAGATATGCGAGGTTGAGGATGTCGTTAGGTGGGGAAGGCAAAGGAGAAGATGCTGGATCCATCTAGACTCCCTCGCGTTGTGTTGCACGGCCAGCCCCAAGGTAGACAGACGACCCCCGGGCAGACCACCAAAGAGATGGATCGACAGCTGGGAGTCCACCTCGCAAGAGGCCAATTCCGCTTAACCTATTCGCATCGGTAGTCGTCAGATCACGTGTAAGATTTCCTAACCGTTAACATCGGTGCCGTGATATATCGTTTTGCACTTTGCAGTACTCTATTGTATGAATTTAGAATCACAAATGACTCCAATACTTACCTACATCTATCCTTTACAGAAATCTGTAAAGATAATAAATTAAATGTGTTTTACTTCCTCATAATTACGGTTTACATGCGCGCTGTTGATAAATCACATCTGTGAAGTATCCCATCGGCCGCCATTATACTACTCGTATATTAGTTTGTCCTGCGTCGCGCGCGCATCTGATTTTTGACGTTTCGTTGTATTTATCATCTGTTATTTATTATAAATTGTGATAAATTCTACTCTGAATATTATTTATCAATTTCTATTATTTTTGGGTGGTACAGAAAACAAACAGTGAATTATAAATGTGTGTTGATATACAAAGTATTTTTTTATTCATCATAGCTAAAAGATAACCCAACAATTATGATTTGCGAAAATAGCCCCCGGTAAGTAGATTTATCATTAAAATATGAGTTTTTAACAAAAAAATTGGTTAGAAATATTCGCGCCGTATTTGACGGTACGATTCGTATTTGACGCTATTGTACTAACACTAAAAATAAGACTTCTCCGGTTATAATAATAACTCTTGGTGGGTCTTAGTCTCCTCCAAGAAACGTCTCCATCCCTTCCTGTCTCTGGCACCATCCAACCATCGCAGTCTCGGCCTGACGACTGCTTCTTCGCCTTACTGGATTGTCATTCAACACTCTTTTCAATCAAATTATTTTCTCAAAAGATATTACAAATGTAAGTGACCCACATAAGTGGACGTCGACTGCTAAACAGCATATTTCATGATGAAATATATGACACTAATAACAGAAAACGCCTGACTTAGAACCTACTTATCGCAATGATGACATACATTGCACTAGGTCACTAGAGCAGGGCATCGTGTGCAAAGGGAAGCAAAGCACATAAAAGCGATACTTCCGACCACCATATACGTTAGTCAGTATTACGGCTTCTAACAGACACGAGTCTACGTTAATAAGCCGTTACGAAGCCACGCTACTACGTCATTCCTTCTTGCGACGTCTAACCGACTCTCCCACCGAGCTACGCTACTGTCTACACTGCTACGTCGCGTAACTTCCGACGAGTCTTCACTCCAGCCAACCGACGCTACTGCCCAGTGAGCCTTCAGCCCCAGCTGCTATCGACGTCCAGGCGCACGCTCCATCACGAGTACATAATACTGTTAACGTATGATTACTTGTGACCTGCAATAAACGCTGAAACCTCCACTGCTTTTATCTCTCACCACATCCCCCAAACAAACAACAATTTTAGTTTAAGGCATCTATTGAGAACAGGTAAAACATAAAAATATATAATACCAGGAACGCATGAGAGATGGTTCGACATTAGGAATACAAGATACTCTCCAAAGTCAAGAGTATTTGTCTTCTGAACGTACTTTCAAGAATATGAAAGACGTCGATCTCCGAAGCGATCATGTTCAGCAGTTTGATTGGTCTCCCCACCGGCATCACCAGAGGCAGGTTGGTTCTGCATGCTGGGAGATAAAAAAGTCTGTGCTGACGCTGTCGAAGATAACCATCTGGAACATAAAGATGGATAGCCTCCAAGATGACGAAGCTCTCAAAGAATCCCCTGATAAGTTTGAAAAAATGGGTAAGTGTGCACCCATCCCTTCTTATCTGTAAACTATTGGTCCCCAGCATGCCCAAGAGGAATGCAGTGGGATAAAGCCACGGATAGCTATCAAACTCCCTCATGTAGAGATATCTCTCAATTAAACTTGACCAGGCTGACATCCTGATATAGATCACAGAGCTCTGTATTATATCTCCTTCTCCACTTCTGATCATCTTTAATGGTTCTGAGGATCTTCATATGGACTCAGTTCAACTTTACTATATCATGTTAAGTAGTGAGTGTCCAAGACTTGGACACTAAGAAGAAGAAGAAGAAGAAGAGAATATGGTTCACAATGGAGTTTTGATTACAACTTTTAGATATGGAAGCAAAGTATGAAGCTGACAGAAAAATAATTATACACAATTTATTTTAATTTTGTATGTATAAAATGTATATAACAAAACATGTTTATCTATTAAAAAAACAACCTCTTAATTAAAATACATACATATTAATAATTTATATATAGGTACACTGTGTTTCAAAATAGTTTTCACAATATTTTAAAAACTAACTAACTAACTAACCATCACGCTGTCTCTCCGAAGGGGTAGGCAGAAATAATGGACTGCCACACTTTTCATTCCTGACACATTTCTCTCGCTTCCTCAACATTCATACATCGTGTCATGCACGCGCGTTGATTTCTCTGAATCTTCACGTGGCCGACATTCAACATTTGATTTATTTGATCATGCCACGTTTTCTTGTTGTAGACCTATGTGGTCTGTTCTCCAGAGTGTTGCTCCTCCTGTGAGGTAGACTCCCAGCTGTTCTTCCATCTTTTCAAATCAAATCAAATCAAATCAGTTTATTAACTCAATAGACATTACAAACAGGAACATGTTTAAGGCATCTATTAAGTACAGGTAAAATATTATAAAAATACAACAAAGTACCAGGAACGCATTAGAGATGGTTCGACATTAGGAAGACAAGATACTTTCCAAAGTCAATAGTATTTGCCCCCTGAACGTACTTTCACTAACATGAAAGACGTCGATCTCCGAGGAGACCGCGTTCAGCAGACTAATTGCTCTTCCCACCGGTGTCACCAGAGGCAGATTGGTTCTGGCGGCCGGTAGGTAAAACGATCTGTGCTGTCGCTGTCGGAGATATCTATCGGGGACAAAAAGACCAACATCCCCCAGTACGGCCGAGTTCTCGAAGTATCCCCTAATTAATCTGAATATCTGAAGAAATGGGTTCTTTTTCGGAGGGTTTCGGAGGATACCTTAATATATAATACATATATATTTTTTTAAAATTAATAGTGGATTAAACAAAGTTATTTTCAATTTCCTAAGTATATTACTATGGAATTCCACAATAAGGTTCAATATAGGGGAGTCTGGTGGTGTCCATTCTTTGAACATGACCGTAGCAGTCCCTTTTTCGCTGTCTGCTCCATCTTATAATATCCTCAACCTCACATATCTCTCTTATTCTGTTCCTCACACGATCTCTCGGTGTCTTGTTTGCTATCGTCCTCAGTGTCTTCATCTCGGAAGTCCTCAAAACTTGTTTGGTTGTTTAAATATGTTATGAAACATACAATTACTTTTGAATCAAATTGTATTTAGGTGTTCCTTATCTATGTAATTATTATAAACAATTCCATATCTTTCATAAAACACATTAAAAGGTTAAATTGTATAATCAGACACTTTCAAGAAAATAATATTTGACTTTGTGGCTCCAATGTAAGTTAAACATTTATTTTAACATACTCACTAACTAACTTAACAAAGATCAGAATCACAATTGTTGACAACAAAACATTCTTCTTCACGTAATCTACATCTTCTTATTTTTGTTCTATCACACCTCCGTGGTGCATAGGGCCTCAACCTTCTCCGCCCGTCTCTATCGCATGCCTGATGCCTAACATCATCACAAGTGACTGCTGCTTTGACCTCGTCCTGCAGGGCTCTTCTCCAGGTGGCTCTAGGTCTGCCTCGCTTCCTCTTTCCCCCATAGGGGACCAGTCTAGTGCGCCCTGAGCGATGCAGGCTGGGTTCCATCTCAGAGTGTGACCGATCCACTGCCATTTGCATCTAGCGACTTGTTCTCTTGGCTTTTCGCCTGCCATGGTCCAGAGAACGGCATTTGACACTGTTGATCTTGAATATTGAGCGAAGGCACCTATTTACTCATATGTTCTCTCTTAGTTTCATATTGATAATGTATTTTTGTTTACCGTTTTGTGTCCAATTTGCAAGCACTGTTCTGACGTCAGTGTATTCATGGTAAAATGGCAAAACGTATTGACTACAAATCAACTGTCAACTGTCAAATTGACAGTCTGTAGAAACAATATTGCCAGTTTAAAAACCAAACCTCCAAAAAAAACACCATAATTAAAATGAATGAAAACGTCTGTTTTCTAGAAGTTTTATTATATAATATTAAAATTTTGTTTTGTTTTACAGATGATATCGATTTCGTTCTTTGATGTTTTAATAGGTTTATTGTGTCTTCTCTTGTATTTGTATTTTAAACGGGAAATCAAATACTTCAAAAGAAATAGTATCAAGACTGAAAAGATGATATTACCCCTTGCGGGACATTTACTAGAAAGTCTAGTGGGCACGAAACACTACACACTTGTTATCAAAGAAGTCTATGACGCATGCCCCAATGAAAAGTACGTTATTTAATATTATTGTTATTATTATTATTAGGGCTATGATTTACATTCTCTAAAAAAGTTTAAAATATTCTTTTATATGTGCAAAAATATGCTTCTAAATTCTTTAACCTTAGTTATTTTGTGTGACAAACTATTTTTTGTATCGTACATTTAAACGAACTCTAACTTCTTCCTCAGCCTATTCCCGTCCACTCCTGGACAAAGGCCTCCTCCGTTTGCTTCCATGTCACTCTTGCTCTGTGCAGACTGCATCCAGGTTATTCCGACGTGTCTGTTCAGATCATCCTTCCACCGTAGTTGCGGTCGCCCTGCACTTCTCTTCGCCGTCCACGGTCTCCAAGTCAGCAGTCTTCTTGTCCACTTTTCATCTGAGCTTCTGGCTACGTGACCCGCCCATTGCCATTTTAGAGTCGCCACCCGGTGGATGATGTCAGTGACCTTTGTTTTTTCTCTCACCGTATCGTTTCTGACTCTGTCTCTTAGGCTTATTCCTTACATGTCTCTTTCCATGGCTCTTTGGGTCACTCGCAGTTTCTCGGCACTTTGTTTGGACAATGTAACAGTTTCAAGACCATAGGTACCGACTGGCAACTGGCAACAAGTACAACAAGTACCAACTGGCTTTTTTTTCCCCTCCAAACAGGTGAAAAACTTCGTATTTTTTATCCCTTCGCACCTTGTGGGGTAAACAAGTGACATAATTCATTTCAGTATTAAATACCTTCAAACAGTTTCCACCATTGGGGGTATATAGATCTCAAAACACCAAAAAACTTGTTCCTTGCATCCAAGTCATTCCAGCTATTCGGGCAATGTCATCAGTTTATCTTTAGGTGGCCTTCCGACACTCCATTTCTTTGTCTTTATGTTTAGTTTCTCTTATTAACATGTAAATAAAACTTGGTTCTTACGTGGTTTTATTTTAAGAATCGGGAAATAATTTATGATTGGAGTGTCTTTCATTGTTCCACAGATATTTTGGGTTCATGAACTTCCGTTCTCCGATAATTGTCGTGAAAGATCTCGAACTTATAAAGAAAATTACAATCAAAGACTTTGACCACTTCGCAGACCACCTGGTCTTCCTTAACTGGGACACAGACCCAATGTTTGGACAAAATTTGTTTCATCTTGAAGGTACGTGAACATTAATATATACCTCATATTTAAACCTGGTTTGATATCAATGAATGTACCAAATAGAGTTGTACAATGTCCAGTTATTTAATCTATATATGGACAAGTGTATGAAAGAGGTGAAAGGGTTGGATGCACGTACGAAAATGAGCCGAGTGTCAGTAACCTGTCTTTTGTATGCGGATAACGCTGTGCTACTTTTAGACACCAAGAGTGGACTACAAGTCCTGGGGTCTAGTATGTATGAGGTGTGTATAACAAACGAAAAACATTTAGGCGACTCATTTGGACACAAAACGGTAAACAAAAATATAATATCAATATGAAACTAAGAGAGAACATATGAGTAAATAGATGCCTTTGCTCAATATTCAAGATCTATTGGCCTCAAACAGTGTCAAATGCCGTTCTCTGGACTATGGCAGGCGAAAAGTCAATTAGAGAACAAGTCGCTAGACGCAAATGGCAGTGGATCGGTCACACTCTGAGACGGAACCCAGCCTGCATCGCTCAGGGCGCACTAGACTGGTCCCCTATGGGGGGAAAGAGGAAGCGAGGCAGACCTAGAGTCACCTGCAGAAGAGCCCTGCAGGACGAGGTTAAAGCAGCAGGCCTCACTTGGGATGATGTTAGGCATCAGGCATGCGATAGAGTCAGGTGGAGAAGGTTTCTTGAGGCCCTATGCAACACGGAGGTGACAGGACAAAAAGAAGAAATGAGGCAGTACTCTTTCCAGAAGTGATAATACATTGTTTTTGAACACTTCCTCACTGACACTAAAAATGCCCAAATCTGAGACGGTTAAATTCAATGTCCAAATTGCTTTTCCTACTGACATCAGCACGTTGGTTCTTCGTGACGGAGTAAAGAACAGTTGATGTCGGCGTTGTCGCTGTCTTCTTATTCTTTTAATAGATCTGTGACATAGAAAGCATGTCTCGTCGGATGATGAGGTCCAGCTGCCCTTCCATCTCTTAGGCGGTGTCCGGAGGGGATTTCATAAGCGGCTGTATATGCAAGTCTGTCACCATCCATTCGGGCTACATGGTCCCTCCAGTATCTTCTTCTGGATCTACTCCACTGAACGATATCCTCTATTTCGCAAGTTTCAGATAACTATCAGGAACAAATAGACCTATTAGCTCCAGAACATAGAGGTTCTCAACAAGTCTAAAGTAATAATATTTAAAAAAGAGGAAAATATGACAATCTGCAGCGTTAGCGTGAATTGTGAAATCCTGGAATAAGTGGATGAATTTATATGTATTTTAAAGTGTTTTCACAAAGGTTAGGCGAGTGGAAAGGTTGAAAAATCGCATGTGCAAAGTTCATGTAAAGAACATGTCGCAAATCAGCTTCTCGTGTTTGTTTTTAGTTGGCGATTTATTTAGATTGCATCTTTCAGGTCAAAAATGGAGAGAAATGAGACCCACTCTGAGCCCAGCCTTCACCAGCTCCAAGATGAAAGGCATGTTTCAATTCATCGCAGAATGTGCACAGCAGACGACTTCGTTCTTCGAAGAAGAATTTAAGAAAGAGGAGTTTAAAGGTATAATACATTTATCCTTCTATTAAACGTTTATAATTCTTCTTCTTCTTCCCTTTTTGTAGACTCAGGAGTCTGTTATTTCAGGCGGGTCCTCTTGAGATGCTGAACTCCAGCTTTCTCTCCACCGTTTCGGGGGTCTTCCTGGTCGGCGTTGTCCGTTTGGCGTTCCATGGAGAGCTATGTGTGGTATTCTATTTGAGCTCATCCTTTCTACGTGTTCATGCCAGTATCGCCGTCTTTGACGTCCCCATCTGACCACATCTTCGACCTCGCAGATTTCTCGGATTGCTGTATTCCTAACTCGATCACGTAGGGTCTTGCCAGCTATAGCGCGGAGCGTTTTCATCTCGGTTGTCCTGAGCATGCTCTTTGTCTTGACAGTATCTGCCCTCGATTCAATGCCATATGTGAGGATTGGTCGCACACAGGTCTTGTCCTCCCTGTTTCTCCATATGACATCTTTCAGGCAGCCTGCAACCGCTGCAGCCCTATCCACCTGTGACCTTACTTCTCTGGGGAGGTCATTAGAGCTGGTTATTTCGCTTCCGAGATATCTGAATAGGTCCACCTGTTCGATTTCCTCCTGGCGTACGGAGACTTCGCATCTCAGTTGATTTCTTGCGAATGTCATACACTTCGTTTTTGGGGTGGATATGATCATGTTATATTTTGAACAGGATTCATCAAACTTTGAGAGCATTGCTTGCAAGTCGCTTTGATTTTCGGCCACGATTGTGGCGTCGTCTGCATAGCAAAGCATTCCAATTACCTCTTTACCCAGAGCGTACCCTAAATTGGGAGATGCAACCTCTGCAATGATGTTGTCCATGATGCAGTTAAAGAGAAATGGGCTCAAGCTGTCGCCTCGTCTGATGCCAAGGGATGTTTTTATGGCTTTAGTGAATTTTATAATTCCCTTTATTTAAATAATAATTAATATAAATATATAGTTAACGATGTAAATGAAACCAGAAATAGAGGAAGACCAATGAAAACGTGGCACGATCAAATAAATCGTATATTGAATGTCGTCCATGTGAGGAGTCAGAGAAATCGACGCGCGGGCATGACACGATGTATGAATGTTGAGGAATCGAGAGAAATATTTCAGGAAAGAAAAGTGTGGCAGTCCATTCTTTCTGCCTACCCCTTCGGGGAGATGGCGTGATGTTAGTTAGTTAGTTTACTTATTAAATAAAATAAACACAATACTCCATAGAATCACAATTATTTGCCTGATATAGAGTTACATTCAAAAAAAGATGTCCATCTCTGATGGAATAAGTAAAACGCCACTAAAATCTGAATTCGAAATTCTCTATAAGTTTTTCCTAATGAGCATGACTCACCGTTTTAACAGTCTATACGTCCTCGCGCCCACTTTCTCCCCTCCACCTTATATTTCTTTCTTTATATGTTGTACTCTCTCACTCTGACGAAGCTCCGGCGGGAGCGAAACCGGTTGGTGTCACCAGACCGTCTTGCTTGTGGTATCTGTGACCGGTTCTCAGTCGCCACTCTAGAGTGCGTCTGGTTCACCAATCAACCGTTGTCTTCACTATGGTATATCTGCCTGTTATGATTGTATTTTCAGATAAAGGGATATACGAATTGGAGCTTAAGGACATGTTTACAAGAATTGGGAATGACATCATTGCAACATGCGCCTTTGGAATAAAGGTCGACTCTCTTAAATGCAGAGACAACGAATTTTACAGGCATGGACTGGAAAGTACAAATTTCTCCGGGGTCACTATGCTCAAACTCTTTTTTCTGTCTGCATTCCCTAAACTAGCAAAGGTAAGCTAAATTAACAGCTAGGCATATCAGTAAAGAAGCCCATGTTTTAATGTTTTATGTCAGATTGCTTAAGGAAAATCATTGGCTCCTCATGTCCGAGGAAGACTGTCCTTCACGGTTGTCGGTCACGTCCCTGTCTTGCGCCGCTTGCAAGAGCTCCTCCACACTTTGGATGCTGGTCCGCTGGCGTTCCGCAGTCAGGACATCTGTCTCCTACCAGGACCTCGGCGTCCCTCAATTTTCCCCTCCAATATCAGTTGGAGAAGGTGATACTTTTCCCCACGCAGTACATGACCCAAATAAGAAATCTTCCAAACCTTGATAGTTGACAACAGCTTCCTGTCAACTTTAGCTCGCCTCAGGACTTCGGTATTGGCAACCACTATAATCCACACTTCGCTCGGCAAACTCCTCAGCAATAGGAAGATTAGTTGAGCCAAAGCGTTGCCCCAGTACAAATTTCGGGGATCGAGCGTTTGCGGTAGCCGGTCCATCAGCTTGGAACAATCTCCCTCCACACCTCAAATGCATAAATGATCCGACAGACTTAAGATCTAAGCTGAAAACCCATCTTTTTCATATTTTATACCCAATTTAAAACTTGCATATTTTGTTCTATTATACTTTCTAATCGATTGCGAATATCAATCAGATGCGAATATCAATGCGAATATCAATTTGTAGAGCATTCTCTGAAGGTCATCTTTCTCTGCTAGTATTGCAGCGTTGTCAGCATAGCATACTATATTCATAACATTTTTTCCCATTCTATAACCTGGGTCCAGTGAAGACACTACTTTTATTATTTTATCCATAATGATAATCAACAAAATTAAATTGTTATCTCGTGTGATTGTAGCTTATCAAAATGCCGGTGGTGAAAGAAGACACGCGTTCATTTTTGAAGAATGTCTTCATCTCCTCGATGAGGACCAGAGAGGAAGAGAAGATAGTAAGACACGACATGATACACCTCCTCATGGAAGCCAAGAAGGGGAGTCTCCAGCATTCTGAAGCAGATGCTGACGAGAAAGATAAAGACTTCTCTGTTGTCCAAGAGTCTTCTATAGGAAAAGCAAAAACCACAAAAAGTTATTATTAAAATTAAATCTAACTAACCAAAGAATTAACTAATTAACTAACTAAAGAATGGAAGAACTAACTAACTAACTAGATAATGAACTAACTAACCAAAGATTGTCTTCTATGTTCGCCATACTTTGTGTTGTATATGTTTTATTTGTCTTTTTATTTTTTATATACTTTGTATATATATATATACAAAACTAACTTAAAAAAAAATTTAAATGAATTATCAGACATGTTTCGGACAACCCGGTTACAAATATGGTCAGTTTTGACAGCTGTCATAAAGATTTATTTTGGAACGTTTATGCTTTTGTTGTAACAAATATTATGAATCAATTTAAAATTTAAAATAATAGAGGCAAAGATGCAAATTGGAAACTGAATATGGTTGATCAAGGTGTTTACAGGAGGTGTTTGTCTTGTAAACACCTTGATCAACCATATTCAGTTTCCAATTTGCATCTTCGTCTCTATTGAGATACAATTAAATCATGAATTAATAACCCACGGTGGGTGAAATCCAGTATTCGTATACAATTATAAGTATAACATTCACAAAAAATATTAAAATAATAATTTTAAGTTCTTATCGGGGTATTCTTATCTGACACTGTCGAAGATAACCATCTGGAGCATAAAGATGGATAAGATAACGGAGTTCTCAAAGAATCCCCTGATAAGTCTGAAGAAATGGGTAAGTGTGCACCCATCCCTTCTTATCTGTAAACTTTTGGTCCCCAGCATGCCCAAGAGGAATGCAGTGGGATAAAGCCACGGATAGCTACCAAACCCCCTCATGTAGAGATATCTCAGAAATCTTCTCTAAACCGTCTCTAACATGAGCGAGTATCTCGCCTCGTGGGGACTCCATATCACAGAACCACACTCGAGCCGGCTCCGGACCAATATAGATACCCATCTTTCCGTGACCCGTTGTGCAACATTATTTTATTTATTACTTCTCTAGTCAACGTCCATGTCTGACATGCATAGGTCACTTATGAATGAATTATCAATAACGATTTTTTTTTTTAGGTAAATGGACAGATATTGAACTTGTGGCTCAAGCGGTTGTATTCTTCGTCGGTGGCTTCGACACCACGGCATCTAACATGTCCTTCATGGCTTACGAGCTCGCGGTTAACCAAGACATCCAGCGACGGCTGCAGCAGGAGATTGACCAAGTCCTGGAGACGGGGAGAGAAGTGACGTATTCGGACGTCCAGGGCATGAAATACATGGACATGGTCGTATCAGGTACAATCCCATTCTTATTCTTTCTTCGTTTCCTCATTACATTACATTACATAACAAGGGCTTTGGATAATGGTCACCAAGTTGACTGTTCATATAATGATTTCTCAAAGGCCTTTGATACTGTGAACCACGACATTCTAATAGCAAAGCTATTAGAATTAGCTCAGTTGATTATGTTTTTTATTAGTTACCTCGAGGGGAGAAAACAATTCGTCTCATACAGAATTATTCAATCTGAACCTTTTCTTGTATTATAAATTCAGGGGTCCCACAAGGTTCAAACCTAGGGCCACTCCTCTTCACTATCTTCATAAATGATATGTTGAAGGTGATAAACTCTTTTATTTGCCGATGATCTGAAATAACTCCTAGAAATTAACAATCCTGACGATTGTCTTCGCCTCCAGTCGGACATTGATAATATTGTTAACTGGAGTCACAGTAATAAAATGCAATTCAATGTCTCTAAGAGCGTTATGCTAACTTTTACTAGAGCATTGAGAATTATGTATCATAGACACACAATGAACAACCAGCAACTAGCACATGTATCTACGATTAAGGATCTCGGAATCAACTATGAGAGTAGGCTGACTTCTCGTGCACATATCGAGAGGCTAAAACAAAACGCCTCCAATCCTCTGTTTTTCGCAGCCCCCACCGCCGAGTAGAGGTCTTCCGCAGGCATCTCCTTAATCCGGTCACACCACCACGCAGTAGATCTGCCATTATACATTATTTAAAATGAACTTCTACCATGAAATTTCAAATAACAGAATTAATGTTCTATGGGAACCTTTTTAGGTTTGATTGTATTGGTGATTCGTCTCCAACTTTCAATAAAATACCTTTTATCCATCCAATTTGTATTCACTTTATTAATTGACTTGTTATTTTTTATAGAAACATTGAGGTATTGGCCAATCGTCATAAGAACCGACAGGAAATGTGTGAAGCCGTACACACTACCGCCTCCTAATGCTTTCAGTAATCAAGAATTTAAAGTAAGCCTACTCTGTTATTTATTACTAATGGCATGTAACATCTGTTATATATAGAGTCTTGGAATGATCTTTCTTATTTCTGTCTTCATTCAATCGCAATTTGCTCTGTCACGCAGAACCAACCTGCCTTTAGTGATGCCAGTAGGAAGGGCAATTCTAGGTTGAATTTAATTGTCTTGGATTTGGCCATTTTTAGTTGTAAGTGAGACAGTGTTCATAAAAAATATATTACCAATTCTGGCCTCACTGACGTCAATATATTTGGATTCCTTTTGAGATTGCATGTTCTCTCTTAGTTTAATATCGCTATTGTATTTTTGTTTACCATTTTGTGTCCAAATGAGTCGCTTAAATGTTTTTCGTTTGTTATGTCTCATTTATGTATAAGAAAAATAAATAAATAAAAAGCCAAAACACTCCATTGCAATGCAGTCTCGAATCTATGTTATCAAGCCGCAATGTTATGTTAATAACTCTGGATCCATCGTCAGACAATTTTGGTAAAAATATCGCGAATTTTTCGAAACAATTAATAAACATAAACATTTTTAACGATATTATTGCATTAGGCTATATTATTATGAATTTTGAGCTTTCTGTGCTACAAATTTTGAAATTAATATAGGTATAATGATTTTGAGGTTATATCGAAAGATTATTTTGAACATTTTACATACCAAAGTTGTACACAAACTAGATTATACAATTCAACGTTTGTTCAATATATATCTAGTAATTTTATAAAGTAAACATACTGAAGAAAATGCATATAAATACTTTACAAATGGCCCGGCACGAGGAGAAAGTAAAATTGACATACCGGCACTGCGGAAACACAAATGTAGTATATTAAAATATTTATAGAACGTATATAAGGAATAATAATACGATCTTAATCGTATTTTACATTTATAATGGAAATAAAATACGAGATCACGGCACGAGACACAAACTAACGGCCTACAATACCTCCATGTGATTACGGCCTGATAAATACTTTCAAGACGGCATTGGGTCCTCATAATCAGAGGCGCATGTTTTCTGTGCCACAGATAGTCAGATCAGTATTAAAAGAAGAATAAGTCATATGCAATAGTAAAAAAAATTGCTTAAGGAATTACTTGTCATTTATCAACTTGCTTTCAGGTGGAAAAGGGACAAGCCATTTGGATCCCCGTTCATTCTATCCATCACGATCCTCGGTACTACGAGAATCCTGAGAAATTCGATCCTGAAAGGTTTTCTGATGAAAATAAGTGGAAAATCAACCCCTTGACTTACTTGCCTTTTGGAGTGGGACCCAGGAACTGTATAGGTAAAATATATACATAATTTATAGCCTAAAACGGCTATAGGAAACAAGAAACTATCAATGAAAGCAACATTTTTAGTTACAACCGTGGAAGCGAAGGATGGAACTGGCAGAAGAAGGATGTGAGCAGAATAAGTGTGTATGTTAAACCGATGTACAGTAGAACCAGGATAATTGTTCTTCTTGAGAGCCCTCTACATGAGAGAGTACGGGGTATATCCAACGGTATTTCTCTTGGGTATGCTGGGGTATAACTCCCTCCAACTGAGGAGGGAAAGATTAATGGCAACGCATTTTTTCAAACTGATTCAGGGCTCTATTGAGAACCCCTATGATCTGGAGCAAATAGGTCTTTTTGATCCTGAACCTGCGACAGCGCTGACATCAATTGTTCTTTGCTCCGTCACGCAAAACCAACCTGCCTTTGGTGATGCGAATTATCCACTAGCGTGTACGTGGTGCGAAAACGATCCACGGTCTTCCGAATAACTTGCTCGGATGGACGATTATGTCGACCGAAAAATGGACGTATTGCACGATAACTTTGACAAACCGAACCGTGATTTTCAAAATAAATTTGCACAATTTGCAAGCGCTATTCTGACATCAGTCTATTCATGGTGAAATGGCAAAACGTACTGACTACAAATCAACTGTCAACTGTCAAATTGACAGTCTGTAGAAACAATGTTGCCAGTTTAAAAACCAAACCTCTAAAAAAAAACACCCTACATAAATTCATCAATTTGTTCCAACTTTTCATAATTCTCACAGTCGCAGACTATCATGCTTTCCTCTTTTTCAAAAATCATTACCTTGGACTAATTCACATTCATCACCAAATCGTATCGCATGCATACTTCATAGATACTAGACACCAAGACTTGTAGTTCATGCAAGTAGCAGAGCGTCATCCGCATACTGACACTCTGGTAATTTTGGCACCTGCATCCAACCCTTTTAACTCTTTCATCACTTCATATCACAGAGTAATCCGCTTGTAACCAAATTGCTGAAAATGGGAACAGAAACAAAACAAACAAACAAATAAACCATCACGCCGTTTTTCCGCAGGGGTAGGCAGAGAGAATGGACCGCCACACTAATCTATCCTGGCAAACCTCTCTAGCTTCCTCCACATTCATACAACGAGTCATACACGTACGTCGATTCCTCCGACTTCTAACATGACCAACCTTTAAAATTTGATTAATTTGGTCATGCCATGTTTTCCTCGGTCTGCCTCGACTCCGTACCCCATTTACATCATTAACGTATACTTTCTTAACCATTCTTTCTCCACCCATGCGTTCCATATATCCGAACCAACGCAGCGATCCGTTCATAATTTTGTTCATAATACCTTCTTCCGCTCTACATTCCTTTCTTATATCAGCATTTGAGATTCTGTCGTATATCGTTCTACCACACATACGTCTTAGGGACCTCATCTCTACCGCATTTATTCTGCTCTCATCCTTCTTCTGCCAGTTCCATGCTTCGCTTCCATACATTAGGGTTGGGACTAGAACTCCATTGTGAATGGCCGTTTTCGCTTTCATTGATAAATTCTTGTTTCCAATAACTATTTTTAAAGCTCCATTCACTTTGTTACCCGCACCAACCCTTCTTTCGACGTCACTAATAGAACAGAATTAAAACAATTCTTTTTTTTTAGGTTCCAGATTTGCATTGATGGAGACAAAGATAGTGATGTTTTTCCTGTTATCAAAGTTTGATTTGGTGCCTACTCCGAAGACAGATATACCTCTACCGATAAACAAGAAGTTGATTTCTCTATCTCCCGAGAATGGCTTCTGGATAGGACTTCGACCACGACAGAAGTGAAACACGTTTAAAACAACACAAACACGTTACGTGTTGTTATTGAAGAAAATAAAAATCATAGTCCTAGGAATCTAGTGTATACCTGTGTCTCATGTAGTTTTCTCTGCACTTTTCATGGTTTATTACAGTCTTCATCTTCAGGATAATTTATGGAAAACATGGATACATAAAAGATCTCAAGAAATATTCATTTTACTGTAATTATCTATGCATAAAATATGTTAAATTTAAATATAAATTAAACACCTTAAAATCACAAATGTGTTAACAATGTAAAAAAATAACTGTTCATAAATAAATTTAAATATACATTGATTCATTATAGAAATTAAACATCTAAAATCACAAATGCATTACGTGTTAATGATGTAAAAAAATAACTGTTAATAAATAAATGAAAATATACTTTGATTAAAATATCTTGTCTTCCTATGGCTATACAACTCTTGAAGAGTTTTAGCCTCCTTGATGATTTTTCGCCAAGCTCCTCGATCCTGCGCCTTTTGCTCGCAGCAGTCCGATTCGCCCAACCTAGCCAGGTCAGCCAGAACATTGTCCATTAGGCGCTGTCTAGGCCTTCCTAGAGGTCTTACTCTAGTTGGTCTAGATGCGTACAAGGTCTTGATTGCTCTGGTCTCTTCGGCTCGGCATACGTGCACAATCTATGCTAGGCGACCAGCTCTTACGGTGCTCGTTATAAGAGGCTGCTGGGTCATCGTACGGATCTCTTGGTTGGTCCTATGCCTCCAAATTCCTGCTGCAACACCGGGTCTGGGTCCCAGGATCGTTCTAAGTATTCTATTCTCAAAACAGTTCTAGATTCTTTGTTGTTCTTTTAGAGTCATTGTCCACGACTCGGAACCATATGTCACCACTGGCTTGATGATGGTGTTATAAATATGCAGCTGTATATCATTGTACGGCTGCGAGACATGGTGCCTATCGGAAAGAGATAAACGGAGACTAGAGGCTTTTGAGATGTGGTCCTATAGAAGACTATTAGGAATTTCCTGGAGAGACCACATCACGAATGAGGAGGTTCTTCAAAGAATCGAAGGAGGAAGGCACCTGCTCAGGACCTTGTCCGAAAGGCGTGCAAGATGGATCGGCCTTGTAATACGTCAAGAAGGTCTCTTGCATGCCATAATGGAGGGTATGACCGAGGGGACAAACTCTAGGGGACGCCCACGCCGAGAGTACCTGGAGGACCTGTTGGTGGACGTGCGCTGCTCATCATATGCACTTTTCAAAAGACCCGCACAAGACAGGGAGAATGGAAGAAATTGCTGCAAACCAATCCCAGGATTGAAACTTTCTAACTAATAATATCATTGATTCATTATAGAAATTAAAAATCCTAAATCACAAACACAATGGTTGTTCATAATGTAAAAAAACAAATTAACAAATCACTGTCTCCCAGAAGAGGAAGGCAGAAACAATGGACTGCCACATTGATCATTCCTGACATACTCACATTTCCTCTACATTCTTACATTGGTCATGCACGCACGTCGATTTCTTCTACTCTTCACGTGGCCGACATTTAAAATTTAATTGTGTCACGATTTTCTCGGTCTTCCTCTATTTCTCGTTCCGTTTACAACATTTATATAAACTTTCTTTACTATTCTATCCATGTATCCAAACCATCTTAATGATCCTTTCATTGTTTTATATCCTGTTTTACTCTGTCTTTCTCTATATCTTGTTCTGTTCACATTGTTAATATACACCTTTTTATTCATTATTTCCACGTATCCAAACCGTCTCAATGATCCTTTCATTATTTTGTTCATTAATTTTTTTTAGGCACTGCATTTAATTCTTATATTTGCATTTAACCCTATCATACACAGATTAAACCCATTTGTCAAGAGGTTTCATTTTGATTTGAATAAATAAAAAATGTTTTCAATTCTCAAATATATTGATTTTAAATCAAATTTAAACACCTTAAAATCACAAACACATTAAGTGTTAACAATGTACATAATATAAGAGTCCACGAATAAAAAAATATTGTACATATCAATTAAGGAAATTATACATTTTAAAATCTCAAACAAGTTGTTTGTTCACAATGTAAAAAAACATATAAATAAATATAATAATTAATTTGTTATATAATATTCGTTCGTCCTTCTTTTTCCAATAGATTTATTGTACTTATAATATCTAAGGATCGGCATAAAAACACTACTGTGCACTGACATCTTGCTTGCGCGAACTACTTCAAATATAGAGAGATACCGGATTATGTCGGTATCTCTACATGAGGGAATATAGTAATTATCCGTGGCTCTATCCCACGGCATTTCTTTTGGGAATGCTCGGAACCAATTCTCTACAGCTTCGAAGAGATGGACATCTAATAACCCATTTCTTTAGATTAATTAGGGGATACTTCGAGAACTCGGCCGTGATAGAGGATGTTTGTCTTTTTGGCCCCGATAGATATCTCTGACAGCAACAGCACAGACTGTTTTACCTACCGGCCGCCAGAACCAATCTGCCTCTGGTGACACCAGTGGGAAGAGCAAATAGTCTGCTGAATGCGGTCCTCTCGGAGATCGACGTCTTTCATGTTAGTGAAAGTAAATTCAGGGGACAAATACTCTTGACTTTGGAAAGTATCTTGTCTTCCTAATGTCGAACCATCACTAATGCGTTCCTGGTATTATGTTGTATGTGTATAATATTTTACCTGTACTCAATAGATGCCTTAAACATTTATGCTGTTTGTAATGTATTTTGAGTAAATAAACTGATTTAATTTGATTTGATTTAAAACATGATGAATTCATTTCCATTTGATAAAAAAAAAAACTATTTGTAAGTTTAAAATTCGTGGAAGTGTAGCAAGAGCTATGACTGCCAAGCTAAAGGTCCCGGGTTTGGTTCCCGGCGATGGCAGTGTGATTTTCACACTGTATTTGGTCCACACCATTGTAGAATTCACATGACAATAAAATGGCGATAGATTAGCTACATACGAGTATGTTATGATATGAGAATCAAATATAAATAGCTAAAAATAAAAAACAAATTGTATATAGTAACTGTAAACTTATTTTAAAAGATCTGTCGATCTATGACACAGAAATCATGTCTCGTCGGATGATGAGGTCCAGCTGTCCTTCTATCTCTTAGGCGGTCTTCCAGGTGGGCGGTGTCCGGAGGGGATTTCATAAGCGGCTGTATATGCAAGTCTGTCACCATCCATTCGGGCTACATGGTCCCTCCAGTATCTTCTTCTGGATCTACTCCACTGAACGATATCCTCTATTTCGCAAGTTTTTTATTCTTAAGCTGGTAGAGTTTTCAGGAATCTATGTTTTGCGAATTTTGTATAACTCATTGGTCCGGAGCCGGCTCAAGTGTAGTTCGGTGATACGGAGTCCCCACGAGGTGAGATACTCGCTCATGTTAGAGAGGGTTCAGAAAAGATTTCCGAGATATCTCTACATGAGGGAGTTTGGTAGCTATCCGTGGCTTTATCCCACGGCATTTCTCTTGGGCATGCTGGGTACCAATAGTTTGCTGATAAGAAGAGATGGGTGCACATTACCCATTTCTTCAGACTTATCAGGGGATTCTTTGAATCTTGGAGGCTATCCATCTTTATGTTCCAGAAGGTTATCTTCGATAGCGTCAGCATAGACTGTTTAATCTTCCAACATGCAGAACCAACCTGCCGGTGGGGAGAGCAATCAAACTGCTGAACATGATTGCTTCGGAGATCAATGTCTTTCATATTCATGAAAGTACGTTCAGAAGACAAATACTCTTGACTTTGGAGAGTATCTTGTATTCCTAATGTCGAACCATCTCTCATGCGTTCCTGGTATTATATATTTATTATATTTTACCTGTTTTCAATAGATGTCTTAAACTGTAATAATTGTTTGTAATATCTTTTGAGAAAATACCCTGATTTGATTTTTCTTACGTCTACGTTGCAGACACGCTCTCAGATTGTTTTTCCAGTAATTGATCTTAGGACCTTCATCTCCGATGTTCTTAGTAGTCCCTTGGTTCGTACAGTGTCGGCCCGCGTCTCTACAGCGTACGTCATGATAGGTCGCACGCATTCTGATCTTGCTGTCGATACGCATGTGCTTGTTCTTCCAGACCAGATTCTCCAGACATCCTGACACGGCATAAATATAAATATATCAAATAATTAATATTTTATGAGAGTGGAATTTCCTGGCTAGCTCAAAACAAATATTATGAATATTAACATTTCCCATAGGTTTGAGTTAATTTTACGATTCGAGACATGAAAATCTACCACGGACATAATTGTAAAACTCCATGCATACCGACAAATAATCACGTGATAGCTCACGGCAAATCATTTGGTGTTAATGTAATCTCTGGAAGATTCAAAATGACATATAACGTAACTCGATCAATTAAGAACTTTCATCTGAATATTCTTTCTTTTTCTTCTTTTGCTTCTTCCTCTTGACAACAGATGGCACCTCGTCCATTGAATGGCCAATCAGCATCATCGGATCTATCGCGTGATTCTAGAACACAATTTAAAATTTTAAAAACATTTGTTATATAATATTAACTTTATTATGAACGTGTCAATGTCTAAAGTTATGGTATTTGAACAAAAACAAACAAACCATCACGCCGTTTCTCCGCAGGCGTAGGCAGAGAGAATGGACTGCCACACTACTCTATCCTGGCAAACCTCTTTAGCTTCCTCCACATTCATACAACGAGTCATACACGCACGTCGATTCTTCGGACTTTTAACATGACCAACCTTTAAAATTTAATTTGGTCATGCCATGTTTTCCTCGGTCTGGCTCGACTCCGTACTCCATTTACACCATTAACGTATACTTTCTTAAGCATTCTTTCTCCATCCATGCGTTCCATATGTCCGAACCAACGCAGCGATCCTTTCATAATTTTGTTCATAATACCTTCTTCCGCTCTACATTCCTTTCTTAAATCAGCATTTGAGATTCTGTCGTATATCATTCTACCACACATACGTATTAGGGACCTCATCTCTACCACATTTATTCTGCTCTCATCCTTCTTCTGGCAGTTCAATGCTTCGCTTTCATACATTAGTGATGGGACCAGAAGACCATTGTGAATGGCCGTTTTCGCTTTCATTGATAAATTCTTGTTTCCAATAACTGTTCATTTATGTACAATGTGGTATTTGAATAGGAAGAATATAAGAGAACGAATGGTGAGAAATTAGAGCAAGTTACAGAATTCATTTATCTGGGAAGCATGTTTACAAGAGACAGAAAAATGGAGACTGATATCGAAAGAAGGGTCGGAGCTGGAAATAAAATAAATGATGCACTCAAAGTCATTATCGCAAATAGAAATATATCGACTGAAGCAAAGATGGAAGTGCACAATGGAGTTCTGGTGCCAACCCTTATGTATGGAAGTGAAGCTTGGAGTTGGCAGAAGAAGGATGAAAGAAGGATCGTTATACTATAATATTAATAAACAGTGAAAATATCACCAAGATCTGTCAATTATTTTCCAAGTCCATTGAGTTCAAATAATAGAAGAAGAAGAGGACCTTTCATTTTTATATATATAGATAGATATATGGCAGTGCACAATGGTGTTCTTCTACTGACCCTTATGTATGGAAGCGAAGCATGGAACTGGCAAAAGAAGAATGAAAGTAAAATAAAAGCAGTAGAAATGAGATCTTTTAGACGAATGTGAGGATACTCTGCGTATGATAGAGTGTCGAATGAAAATATAAGAAGTGATTGCGGTGCGAATGATGGTGTTATGAACAAAATAATGAAAGGATCATTAAGATGGTTTGGACACATGGAAGAATGAATGAAGAAAGAATGGTAAAAAAATTATATGTTAACGATGCAAATGGAACTAGAAATAGAATCGGAAGACCGAGGAAAACGTGGCACGATCAAATAAATCATATATTGAATGTTGGCCATGGGAAGAGTCAGAGAAATCGACGCGCGTGCATGACACGATGTATAAATGTTAAGGAAACGAGAGAAATATGTCAGGAAAAAAAGTATGGCAGTCTATTCTTTCCGCCTACCCCTTCAGGGAGACGGCGTGATGGTTAGGTTAGGTTGAATGATGGTGTTATGAACAAAATAATGAAAGGATCATTAAGATGGTTTGGACAAATTGAAAGAATGAATGAAGAAAGAATGGTAATAAAAATTTACATTAAAGATATAAATGTAACTAGAAACAGAATTGGGACCGAGGAAAACGTGGCACGATCAAATAAATCAAATATTGAATGATGTATGAATGTTGAGGAATCGAGAGAAATATGTCAGACAAAAAAGTGTGGCAGTCCATTCTTTCTGCCTACCCCTTCGGAGAGACGGCGTGATGGTTAGTTAGTTAGTTAGTTAGCTAGATAGATAGATATGAATTATTAAGATTACGAAAGGTTCGCTGCGTTGGTTTGGACATATGGAGTGCATGGGTGAAGAAAGAATGGTTAAAAAAAGTATACGTTAACGATGTAAATGGAGTAAGGAGTCGAGGTAGACGGAGGAAAACATGGCATGACCAAATTAATCAAATATTAAAGTTTGGTCTTGTCAGAAGTCGGAAGAATCGACGTGCATGTATGACACAATGTGTTAATGTTGAGGAAGCGAGAGAAATATGTCAGAAAAAAATGTGTGGCCGTCCATTCTTTCTGCCTACCTGTTTGATGGTTAGTTAGTTAGTTAGTTAGTTAGATAGATAGATAGATATCAAAGTAGCACAGGACAGAGATGCTTGCGCTGCAGTGAAATGCTTGATGTTGGGGGATCTGATACGATACCAGAAGAATAAGCAAGGTGATGGTGGATACCTTATTGGAATGCTTGATGAGCTCAGACTTGCAAGAGAAAGCTGCCCCACAATAGCAAGCGTGGGGTCTCTCCCGGTGGTGCGAACGCCGGACATGATGGTCCCTCGCAGACTGGATGTGGAAGCTCTTGGAACATTGGGAACAAGGGAAGGGCAGGGCACCTCCGTGTGACTGAAAAAAATAATATTAAAAAATAATTATAAACAAAAGATGGGATATAAGTTTAGAGTGATTTTTTTTTACTGATTTTCATATTTATTTTGGCAAGGAAGGGATGCTTATAATGGTATTGAATCTTTGGCTACAGTAAAAATCAGTTTACTAACTCAAAAGACATTACAAACAGCAAAATGTTTAAGGCATCTTTTGAGTACAGGTAAAATATTATAAAAATACAACATAGTACCAGGAACGCATTAGATGAGGTTCAACATTAGGAAGACAAGATACTTTCTAAAGTCAAGAGTATTTGTCCCCTGAACGTACCTTCACTAATATGAAAGACGTCGAGCAGATTAATTGCTCTTCCCACTGGTGTCACCAGAGGCAGATTGGTTCTGGTGGCCGGTAGGTAAAATAAATCTGTGCTGTCGCTGTCAGAGAAATCTACCAGGGACAAACAGCCCAACACCCTCTAGCACGGCCGAGTTCTCGAAATATCCCCTGATTGATTTATAGAAATGGTTAATGAGATGCCCATCGCTTTGAAGCTGTAAAGAATTGGTTCCGAGCATTCCCAAAAGAAATGCCATAGGATCGAGCCACGGATAACTACTCGTACCATACTGTAGAGATACATCATGTAGAGATACCTCATGTAGAGATACCTCAGAATTTTTTTCTCAGAAATTTAAGTAAATACAGTAATTTTTAAAAGTATTTTTATTAATTTGCGTTTCTTTTACTCTCCTTATAAAGAAAATGCCTTGTGTTAAGGAGAGGAATATCTGGAATGTCACTAAAATTTAATTCATATCACCAAAGAGTCACATACACTTCTTATATTTTCATTCGATACTCTATCATACACAGATTTTCGACACATTCGTCTAAGAGATCTAATATCTACTGCATTTAGTCTACTTTCGTCCTTCTTTTACCAGTTCCATGCTTAGCTTCCATTGTGCACCTCCATTTTAGATTTTTAAATAAGCTTTTGTTTGCGATGACAACTTTAAGTGCACCAATCACTTAGTTGCCTGCCCCAACCCTTCTTTTAATATCCCTCTGCACTAGCAGGGCGCTACTTAGAGAAGAAGATTTAATATATTAGTTCTTACCACTTTAAGATGTCTGGACAGACTTGAATTCGTCGGGTATTTCTGCATACAGAGATTGCACTCAAACGGACGTTCTCCCGTGTGAGTACGCTCGTGAGCTTGCAGACAAAATCCTTGATAAAAGCTTTTGGGACAGAAACTACACTTGAACGCCTTCCCTTTAACAGGTTTCACGTGTGTCTTTATGTGGATCTTGAGCAGCAGGTCGGAGCCGAAGGACTTGTCACAGCTGACGCAGGGGAAGTTCTTGTCTTCGCAGTGCGTCGGGATGTGCCGCTGGAGGCTGTGCAGGAACTTGAAGGTCTTGGGGCACTGGCTGCACATGAATCTCTTGTCCTCGTCGTGGGAGGCCATGTGGCTATTGAGGTACGCGGTATTGTTGAACGTCTTGCCGCAAATGTGACAACCCTTCGGAGTCGAGAAGTGAACTCGATTCCGGTGATTGTGCAGACTGCGTTTATTCCTACAAAACAAATATAAATATATATTTATTTAACTTATTGAACGCTAAGGCATTAACACTGTGGAATTCCATAATAATGTACTTAGGAAATTGAAAATAACTTTGTTTAATCCACTAATTATTAAAAACACGGCATGTTTCAGAGGATACCTCCATCTTCAGGTGTAAAAATATAATAAAAACTAAACAAAGAAAGACTAATATACAAACGCATTTAAAATTCGATTTTAAAAATTAACCTGGGCTATTCGTTATAAGTACTAATAATTCATTTTTTTTAAATAATAATAATACATGTGGATAATAAAAAAAATTATAAAAAAATACCGTTTTATTATAGATTTTTTAAGGCAAGCCCGGCTTTTCGGCTTGTATGGAATTACCGCCATTGGTTACGATGTATGAATGTGGAGGAAGTTATACAGGTATGTCAGGATCAATGGCGGTACTCCCATAGAAGGCCAGAAGCCCGGCTTGCGTAAGAAATTTTGAATCAAAACCTCTTCTGGCTTACAGAGGTTCAGCTCTTGTGGCTATTCCTCTTACGTCTGATGAGAACATTGTTGGAAGGTGATTTGGTGGGTTGTTGGTGCAAGCCGGGCATCTGGGCTTGTATACCGGTTATTACCGCCACTCAGGATAGAGTAGTATGGCGATCCATTCTCACTGCCTACCCCTCTGGAGAAATGGTGTGATGGTTAGTTAGTTAACCATTCTTCCCTCATCCACTTATTCATTAGTGATCCTTTATTACTTCTTCATTTAGCATTCCATAAAAACATGAAATCTCACCTATAAATCTGGTTGCACACGTCGCACGGATAGGACCCCTCGTCTTCGGACTCCTTCTTGACAATCGTCTCTTCCTTCTTCCCCTTTTGTATCCTCTTCTTCGGCAGCTCGCTGGCGTCGATGTCCTCTTTCGACGGGCCAAAGTTGTGCCATTTGTAATGGATAAGAAATCGTTTCGGATGCGTAAATATCAAGCCACAATACACGCAAGTGTACAAGCAAGAAGTGTCATTTTTGATTTCTAATATATCTCTATTGGCGTTTGATTCTATGGTTTTACAGGCTTCCTCATAGCTCAGAGATATGCCGTGGTCTTTGGATCCGCTGTTTAAATAATTCTTGTAATGCACACTGTCATACTGAAACCCGTGCGGGTCTTTTATGAATGGGTCTTCGTTTTCACTGTCGTTTTCGTTTTGTGGGTAACCAAAATTTTCATATTCCCTCCTTACTTTAATTTCAACCAACTCATCATCCGAATCATACATCATTCTAAATAAATTGTCCTTTAAATAAGTACTTGTTTTTCTGTACGAATAAAGTGCTTACTTAAAAGATCGATATTTCTTTCTCGGTACACATAATACGCCTTAAAAGTATTCAAATCAATATTTTTACGTATACATACATACATATTAATTGTTTTAGTATTAAATTAATAATATAAAATGCTTTTACACCTATTTGTAAGTATTTTAACAAAATATTTATTATTCATTTTCACGAGCTGTCAAAAATTCTTTTGACGTTTTAATCTTTTAATCATAGACAAACACAGGAAAAGTCTATGAATATTTTTTATTTTTCGAAGTAGGGTACGTGAATGCTGGAAAAAAAAAACGTCATTTTTTATCTTGCCTTAACAACAAACCAAAACGCCGTTTCTCCGCAGGGGTAGGCAGAGAGAAAGGACCGCCACACTACTCTATCCTGACACACCTCTCTAGATTCCTCCACATGCGTACATTGTACATGCATGTTCGTCGATTCTTTCGATTTTTGATTAATTTGGTCATGCAATGCTTTCCTTGGTCTTCCACGAGTTCACTTCCCACTCACACTGCTTGTATACAACATTTTAACGATTCTTCTCTCGTCCATTCGTTGCATATGTCCAAACCATCTCAGGGATCCTTTCTTAATTTTACTTATGATGCAATACGCAGCGACAATGCATAATGTTATCTGAAGCTCCGCCGTAAATAACAGTATGGCAATAAATAAACGGCCGTTTTCGTAATGTAATCACCTCAAACGCGCATTGAGACATGTTTGTAATCCAAAAATTCATCGAATACGTCTGCAACTGTGTCCTCTTCACTCTTACATCGGCATAACTATTACTGAACCTGTAACTTTTCTTTAATGCACAATTTGAACTACTCTTTTTCCAATTGTAAATTTCTCATTTCTAAATGTGTACTGACTACACTTCGCCGTGTCGAGCGGACTTGTTTTTAGTATTAGTATACCTTAGTAAGTAGAGGTTTTAAAATATGAAATCGCAAGCTGCTTCCGCATCTTCTTCTTCAAGTGCCGTGTCGGGTCCCCCCAACGTTGGCGATCACCTCGGCGAACCTGTCCCTGTCTTGCGCCGCTCGGAACAGCTCCTCCACACTTCGGATGCCGGTCCACTCCCTCACGTTTCGCAGCCAGGACATTTGTATCCTACTGGGCCCTCGGCGTCCCTCAATTTTCCCCTCCAATATCAATTGGAGAAGGTGGTACTTTTCCCTACGCAATATTTGACCCAGATGAGAGCCTTTCGAACCTTGATAGTTGATAACAGTTCCCTGTCAACTCTAGCTCGCCTCAGGACTTCGGTATTGGTAACCATGTCTGTCCAGGGAACTCTGAGCATTCGGCGATGGAGCCACATTTCAAATGCTTACAGTCTGTTCACTGCCTCCGCATAAACGTTTATTTATGCTTATAAACATTTTAATTTGCTTCACTATTAAAATGCATTTATGTTCCTTTTTCAATACAATATAAGTTGTAACTAATTAATGTTTTTGATAAATATATATATATTTAATGAATTCATGTCAAAATTGAAATATTTGTTGGTTTCTATAAGTGCACGTGTTACGAAGAGTTGTTCGTCAACAGGGTGAAACATAAAGTTAGTCGTATCTCACTCCATTTCTCGAACCAATCTTCACAACGTGTTCATGCCCAAATTACTCGCTAATGTGATTATTATTCGATCTCTAAGATGCTCCGGAAGGTATAGTGATATGAGATTGAAACCAATATTTGCTATTTACACTTATATTTAAATACAAACATACAATATAACACAAGAAAGAAACAAGATTACTTATGAACTAAACATGACTTACTAGCTGACCCGGCAACGCTTCGCTATTGCTAAATTCGAGTACATAAATAAACCCAATATATATTAAACAAATACAATTAAAGTTCAATAACAATTTGTTTATTTATTGGATTAAATGCCATGTGTATGGATGCAAAAATGTGTGTCTATATCTTTAAAACAAAGTTTCAATCCAAGCAAACTCGCTGTGAATTATAAACTTGAATACATATTACTAATGTAATTGAAAAACTATTTTTTGAATATTTTATATGAAATTTAATAATCAAATAAACAATATTATATCACATTTGCAGAAAACATTCATTATATTAAAGAAACAAAACTCTTGATTTTGTTGTCCATGAAATTCACATCAGAGCCAATAAAGTAAGTTTCTACGATCGTGATTTCGGCACTGCGAGTCCGCTGGCGTGGAATAGTAATATAGATGATAATACTACAAAAGCCTCCCTTCCCGACTTCCACAACTGTATCCCTCGCCGCTCTGCGCCATTGACCTCCTGCCACTCGTTTAATGTCATCAGACCATCTTGCTTGTGATCTGCCAGAATTTGTGTAGCTGTTTCTCTTTCGCCACTCCAGGCCAGAAGATCTTATCACCCGTTGTCCTTGCTTTATGACCGATCCCATTCCATTTAAACATTAGTTATTTTACACGCTGCATCGGCAACTTTGGTCCGATCTTTGATTCATCAATTTTGGGCCCTGGAATTAAAAAAAAAAAAATTTGAATTGCCATAAGGCGGACACCGAAGAGGCAAAATTTAAATTTCCATACAATGAATGAATTACAACTGTTTTTCACTTGTTTGCTGAAGATATTCTTCATATAAAAGGCAGTTCATGCTATATGCATAATAATAATTAGGCTAATTTGTCAAATTAACTAACTAACTAACTAACCATCACGCCGTCTCCCCGAAAGTGTAAGCAGAGAGAATGGACTGTCACACTTTTACTGATGCGGCACTCCATCCTTCTCTTTTCGCCCCGCGGGAGGCGCGGTGTGATGGGTTGCGAACCTCATCGCCACCAATAGGCATCTCCCGCGCACACTTCGATCGTCCAACACCCACAAAATAAATCTAAAACAAATAATATAAAATACAATGATATAAAATAAAATAACAAAATAAAAATAATTTTACACAAAATGTTCTTTTTAGACGGTGCACATATTGTCTATTTAATTTATAATATGTTCCACGTATCCACTGTTTTTTAATTTAGCACATAATGTAATAACACATAATGTTTTTTTCGATGTTGCACATGTTGACTTGGACAATCCGGACTTTTGTGTTTATTTAATTTATGTTACACGTATCCACCATTTTTTAAATTATCTGTAATAAGGCACTTAACCAGCAAGAACTTAAAAATAATATTGAAGAAATTATTCAAATTGTTATTGGAACAAATGAAAAATTTATTTCTACACCTGTCAAAATTCTTTACAAAAACGATAAAACAAATAAAACCTTTAATCTGATTAATTTGATTAATTTGTCAAATTAATTAAACTAATCAGATTTTAAAGGTTGGTCATGTTAGAAGTCGGAGGAATCGACATGCGTGTATGACTCGTTGTATGAATGTGGAGGAAGCTAGAGAGGTTTGCCAGGATAGAGTAGTGTTATGGTCCATTCTCTCTGCCTACCCCTGTGGGGAAACGGCGTGATAACCTGCTACTGTGAAAGCCCGAGCAACACAAAATTCAGATATGTAGGTGGCACGTTTGGGAATGTGCTTAATTATTGTCTATAAACTGTAAATTTAAAAACCTTACCTGAAATTAATAATGGAATTTTCATATATGAATGAAAACTACTAAAAGTAGCTTATGTGTAATGTAAAAATGTAAAAATGTAATGTAAAAATTACTTTTAAGTTGATCAGATTGAAGTTTTTGGTTCGACATCATTATTAAATCATTGGGGAGTTTATTAAATTCTGTAGAGGCTATAAATTGTAAGGATTTTACACCGAATCTAGTTGAACCAATGCTTCTTATTCTGTGAGCGCGTATCATGTTGGTGTACGTCCGTATTGAATATTGGTCGAGTATTAGAGTGCGTTGATGACTTTATTATTTGTAGTATAGTTTTAGTGATCTCTAATTTTGGATGGATTTGAAATGGAATTATTTTCGTCTGAGAATATAGGGCCCTTACATGAGTGTACCACGGTAGACGGAAAATATTTCTAACAGCCCGATTTTGGATCACCTGAATCTCAGTAGCTTTCTTCTTTGTAATAAAGCCCCAAATACAGGAAAGGTAAGACAGATGAGAATGTATCATGGAGTAGTAAACATAAATTGTCTATATTCTTACGCATATATCGAGGTGTGGGATCCATCCTCTGGACATGCGAACTCCAGTATCTTCTGCGTTGTTTTCCCCATCCTCTGCACATGCGCAATCCATTATCTTCTGCGTTGTCTTCCCCATCCTCAAGCAAATGAAATAACCTGAAATCAATTTAATTATCTTTGAATATTTTAAATCTCAGCATAATGTAGAATTTAATGGCCAAAAATGGAATATTACTGGACTCTTCCAACTGAGGCAGCTAATGCTGCATATAAGGATATGTTTACCTATCACAGCATTTGTTTTCAGAGAAAAACTAAAACAGCTGAAGTAACTCATAGTGTATTTGGGTATGTGTGCTGCTGGAATTACTCAGTGGAATGGAAAATAAAGAAGAATTGCAACATGCAGATGCACCAATATGGCTCATTATCAAAATAATTTCAATCCCAATACAAAAATATCCCCATTAGACCAGTGGTCTCTCACAACCAGGCAATTATTTTATCAAAACTTAATATCTAATCCCAAAGATATAGATTTTCGCCCTGCCAGAACAATTTTACATTAAAATAACATTATTAAAATAGATTATACCAATTAACTAATTATTACACAACGAAACGTCATAACCTAAAATGACACGTAAGTAAAACGAATAAATTGATATTGTATATCATTAGAACTTTCTTATCGTTGCTGTGGTAATTTTAATATTTCCCTGACCAAAGTACGCGTATAAAGAACACCTTTATGTTTGAATTCATCAAATGTCATATTAATTGTATTTTAAATAACTAATTAAAATCATAATAATTAAATAACATTAATAAAATAGCGCAATACCATTCAAAATTCTGCCAGTTGTATAGCCGTTGCTCGCCCGCTACTCCAGGGTGCATGTTATCATCCGTTGTCCCTGCTATATGACCGATTCCATTCCGATCTCTGATTAATTCATATTGTTTCCTAGAAATAAAATAAAAAAATATTGGAATTGGCATAAGGCGGACATCGAAGAGGCGCATATGGCAAATTTTCAATTTCCATACAATTAATGAATTCCAAGTGTTCACTAAGCAGTATATTTAATTTTGGAGACGCGTGAAACATAAATGTGGAGGAAGCTAGAGAGGTTTGCCAGGATAGAGTTGTGTGGCGGTCAATTCTCTCTGCCTACCCCTGCAGGGAAACGGCATGATGGTTTGTTTGTTTGTTTAATTTGTATAGCGCCGTTTTCGTGAATAGCTCACCTATTACATGCTGGAGATTTTAGATACATTACCTGAACGGCAAAAATAACTACCAAAAACTATGCTAATAAATGGAGTTACGATTGTGCTAAAGAAATAACAACCTTTTTACAAAAGCATTCAAATAGCGCTAAGTCCAACGATCGTGAATGGTCAGCATTACACATCAAGAAGGTCCATTCTTCAAATAATCTCCCTAATTTATAGATCTCGTAGATCCCTAGGTTATATGGCCTATCCAAACTTCATAAAACAAACACCCCCCTATCAGACCAGTGGTACATAAATTGTCTATATTATTATGTAACAAATTAAACCAATTAATCCAATGTAAACCTGTACATACCATTCCAAATTAGTTCATAAAGATAACAACATGTCTTGTGATATCATCCTCTGGACATGCACATTCCAGTATCTTCTGCGTTGTTTTCCCCATCCTCTGCACATGCGCAATCCATTATCATCTGCGTTGTCTTCCCCATCCTTAAGCAAATGAAATAACCTGAAAACAATTTAATTATCTTTGAATATATTAAATCTCAGCATAATGTAGAATTTAATGGAGTGGAATGGAAAAGAAAGTAGAATTGCAACATGCAGATGCACCAATATGGCTCATTAACAAAATAATTTCAATCCCAATACAAAAATATCCCCATTAGACCAGTGGTCTCTCACACCAGGCTCCTCTAGTGAATTATTTTATCAAAACTTAATATCTTATCCCAAAGATATAGATTTTCGCCCTGCCAGAATAGTTTTACATTAAAATAACATTATTAAAATAGATTATACCAATTAAATAACTAATTATTACACTACGAAACGTCATAACCTAAAATGACACGTTAGTAAAACGAATAAATCAATTGTCTATAAACTGTAAATTTAAAAACCTTACCTGAAATTAATAATGTAATTTTCATATATGAATGAAAACTACTAAAAATAGCTTATGTGTAATGTGAAAATGAGCCGGTTCTCATTCGCCACTACAGGGTACATGTAATTCACTGATCATCCGTTGTTTGACTGATCTAATTCCATTTTAACGAAGTTATTTTGCAAGGATCTGATGAGGAATCACCGAGAAAGAAGGAGACACACACAACCCAGATTGTGTTTTATTTATATGTAGATGTAGATGTAGATGTAGATGTAGATGTAGATGTAGACTTGCTATTCGTTGACCAACGACTTAAAACTAATCTGTAATGTTATCCTCGGGACAGCAGTGCCGAGTTGGGGCTGTCTTCATCCCGCCGCGGAGATCGAGCGAGGCAGACGACGATGATGGGTAACGTGGAGGCTGGCCGGATCTGAGGCAGCCGGCACCTGGCGGCCAATGGTGACGATGTGGACGGCGACGGACCGTGTCAGGCGGCTTGGCATCCTCCTCCGTCCGCACCATGAGGGATGTGCGAGGCGGGCGCGAGGACGGGCGAGGAGCGAGAGGCGGCCCGGTCTCATTCGCTGAGACAACCGTGGCCAGCATCAGGTCCCAATGATGATGAGCTGAGGTCATGGTAACTGACGCCATGCGGCGATATCGCCATCTTTTCCAGAATCACTTCCCGGCGTTCGGTATAACACTTCGCGATCTTTTGAGACTATCGCCCTCCGGCGCGTGGCCGGAGGGAAGACACTTCTTCTACCGAGGGCGGAGGCGGACTCTCTACCGGCGACTCGAGGTCCAATCGCAGGGTGAGGGGGTTAGGTCATCCCCCGCCAAAGTGTGGCCACTCACGAAAATTCGGCCCGGCAGTACCTAAACTTAATGGCAATACCGGGGCAGAAAGCTATTTTGTTATTATCACCAAATTGTCAATTCATATTCTTATCACTAATTAAAATTAAACTTAACTAAGACCAAACAAGCCTCCAGAGAGAAAACGTATTTTCGGTCATGTAAAACTTGTCCAGTGCAATCTTACCTATTATGCCATTGAACATGGCTTTATCACACGGTTGTGTATTTATGTATACAATGAATATATACGAAAGAATTAAATATATATGTATTTTACAAAATGTCAAATATTGTCCTAGTGCCCTATTTAGGGTGCGGCCACACCGAAGTGCCTAGGTCGGTGGCTAGGGGGACGCCTGGCGTACCAACGTATGGCGTACTATGGGACCTGCCACACTATAAGGCTCGCGCAAGCGGGCGATCAAAAGCCGCCTGCTTTCCGAGTTTTATGGTACTAATCACAATTATCTATGCAATCAATGCAATTATCCACTTCGTGCTCTTGTCATCGACTGATTTTCGGGATTACACGTATCGTCCGCAGTTTAAAAGCGATAATAATTTCCAAAATTTGTATTTTTTTTGTATACATTGTTTTTATTTTTCCACTCTCGAGTCCCGCTACATGCAGCCCTCTCGAGCCTGCTCCGCAGGGTGAGGGGTTAGGTCATCCCCCTCCCAAAGTGTGACCACTCACGAAAATTGTCAATTCACTTATTTAAGCACTATTATTGTTTTTAAATTATCTTTCATAGTCTTATCACTAATTAAAATTAAACTGAACTAAGATCAAACAAGCCTCCAGAGAGAAAACGTATTTTCGGTCATGTAAAACTTGTCTAGTGCAATCTCACCTATTATGCCATGAAACATGGCTATATAGTCGATGACACACATGATTTTTGAATATGAAAATTTTATTGTGGATAGATACGTACAAATGCCACTAGATGGCATTGTTACATTTATTTTGAATTTTAACTGACATTCCTTGTTTTTCCCCTGTAGTCTTCACGCAACAAATTCAAATTTACAACTGGCACGCGAAATGATAGTGTTAAATGCAATCGTAAATTCTTTGAGATTCTAATCTGCGTACATATATACACATTTCGAATAAACGAATTTATGTTATATGCGGTGGTTTAATAACGGGTTCCGTTGCATTTCTGTAAGAAAGTCAATCACACCGATGTTTTTATAACGAAATATTTAAATTTGGAACGGGTTTTCTTTTTTTTAATACAAATACCGAGATTATCTGATCTGTTTAATTGATGTCGGCGTGAGAAATTATTGAATTTGAAAGCAGATTTAAAAAAAAATGTAAAGAGAGGCGTACATCGAATTCATAATTGGACAATGCAGTTTTCGATTAAAAATTAAATGAATCGATTTTTTTCGAGACCCAGTTCTCACCGGAAGAAAAATTAAGCAATTACTGACGTTCATGTCTGTACGAGTATATGTATAATTCTGTAATAAAAAAATAAGATGTATTTGTTTATAAAATGTAAAAACTTTATTTATTCTTGCATATCAATTTCATCCCCTTCAAAGTACTCCCCGTCTCACACAATGCACTTATGCCAACATTTTTTCTATTCCTCGAAACAGTGAGAGAAGCCATTTTTCGGGATGGCCTTCGAAAACATCTTCGATTTGGCTTTTATATCCTCAATCGAGTCCAAAAGGTGTCGCCGGAGCAATCTTTTGAGTTTGTTGAACAGCTAGAAGTCTCACGGTGCTAAATCAGATGAATACGGTGGTTGTGTAAAATTGAAACAATGGTACCAGTGGATAGGCTAGTAATCTTGACTATCCTTTTTACCTTCATTTTGGCATCCTCTAATACAAAATTTTCTATTTTTTCCACATTTTCTTCATTATTGGCCTCGATTGGCCAACCGGATCGCTCAATGCTCTCTCTGCCTCTCTTCAATTCACTGGACCACTTTTGAACTGTTGATAATGAAGGAGCAGACTACCCGTAAACTTCTGATATCTCTTTGTGGATGGTTTTCTGATTTTTTTCTTGTTTGGTGAGGAATTTTATAATGGCACACTACTCCAGTTTTATTAACATTGCGAAATGACTTATCTTGCTTACGTTTCGGGGACAGCTACTCAATAACTAATGATCCGTTTGTTATGAAACTTGCAATATAACGAGGAAATTAACAATTCATCCATAGTTGCACTGCTTCATATCGATACCGAGAATGTATTGAACGCCCCTCGTATGTTAATAATATGGTACTAGAGAATAAGTATAATCATATTTAGTAAGTTATGATTAAAAAAATACGATGTTCATACCATCGAACACTATTTTAAGATAATAAACTGGTGAATAATTGATTGGTGCCCTGCTCTAAGAGCCTACTCGACTCTAATCTCCTCCATGATGTGTTTTACATTTAAAGTAAGGTAAATTTTATGATTATTATAATGGAGTAAATATCTTTAAGAAATAACGTTTTAGGTATTTTGTTGCAAGTTGAACTATCAAATGTTGTTACATCAGAAAGACAAAGCAAATGGCGTTTTAAATCTGCTTTTGTTTTAAACGCTTTGTAGCACGTTAAACATTCAAATTGTTTTACATCCGAATATGTAACAAAATGTTTTGTTTTAATATGATTTCGTTTTAAACTGTTTGGAGCGGGCTGAACATTTAAATGACTTGACGTCAGAATGATAAGACAAATTATTATTTAATTCTGACCGTATTTTGAAAGTTTTGGTTCCTGACCTGGTTTCGGGATACGTGGGTGTAAATGATAACCAATATATTTAATTTTTTGACAATTTATTGATACAGGAAACAAACCCTTCAATTATAAAATTAAAATGACTTGCTTACTAAAAGCTTACATCTAATTATCAGCTAGTGGGTACAATGACACCACGCGGAAGGGGCCCGGGCCGGCTACTAGAGGCCGATGGCGGGACAGCTTCTATGTCCTTTCTTCTGTGGCGAGCGAGGCCATCACAAGGCCGACCGTGGCTCCACGTGGCCGCTGTGCGATGCACCAGTTTCTTCTTAATGTCCTTCCCTCGGCTGGCCAAGCTAAGGAAAGAGAAGTCCGTCCGCCCTGATGATCGGAATCGAAGAACCGTTTCACTTCATAAACGAGCCGGCTAGTACCTACGGAGTTGCCAACTCACTTTACGACTTTAGTAGGAGACACGCTAGGAGCAGAAGGCCATGATACAGGGAGGGAACCCCGCGCACCCTGTAGGGCCCCTTTGTTATTCAGCATTAGTAATCATCGTTAATCAGTATACGTGTACAGTTTAAAATCGGAAAGAGATATATTTTTAATCTGAATTAGTTTTTAACGGTTTGTAGCACATAGGGAATCCAATCCTGCATCAATAAATCGATCCCGTAATCCTGCGGGATTGTGAAAAATTGTTCTAAGTAGTTATGTTGATGAATTTATGAAGTGCTGTATGAAATAAAAGGCAATTATATTTAAAAATAAAAACATGCCTTTTTAATTCATGATGAGTTCAACATACGAGTATTTATTTTCAATTAGATTTTTTTAAAAGTGTTTCCGTAGAAATGTCTTTATAGTGCTTCGATTGCGTTAAACAATTTGTTGGGCATTGAACATTCAAATAGTCTAACATCTGCATGAGAAAGCATATGAGTTTTTCTAATACGATTGTAATTTCAACGGTTTGTAGCACGTTGAGCATTCAAATACTTTAACATTAGAATGAAAATGACTTTTTAATTCTGATTTTCTTTTAAACATTTTGTTGCAAGTTGATCATTCAAATGGTTTTACATCTGAATGAGTACGAACATGTTTTTTTAATTCTCGGTTGGTTTTAAATGACTTGTTGCACCCTGAACATTTAAAGAGTTTTACATCCGAATGAGTAACAAAATGTGTTTTTAAGTTTAATTTAGTTTTAAACGATTTATTGCACGTTGAACACTCAAATGGTCTCACTTCTAAATGTGTAAGATAATGTACATTTAATCCCGATTTCGTTTTAAACATTTTTTTGCAAGTTAAACAATCAAATGGTTTAACATCAGAATGAGAAAGCAAATGGGTTTTTAATTGTGAATTTAATTTGAACGGTTTGTAGCACGTTGAACATTCAAATGGTTTTACATCAGAATGAGTAATAAAATGTTTTTTTAACTCACATTTAGTTTTAAACGATTTGTTGCACGTTGAACATTCAAATGGTGTTACATCTGAATGAGTGATCAAATGTTTTTTTAAATTTGCTATTGTATTAAACGTTTTATGGCACATTGAACATGTAAATAGTTTTACATCAGAATGAGTAATCAAATGTTTTTTTAACTCACATTTAGTTTTAAACGATTTGTTGCACGTTGAACATGTAAATAGTTTTACATCAGAATGAGTAATCAAATGTTTTTTTAACTCACATTTAGTTTTAAACGATTTCTTGCACGTTGAACATTCAAATGTTCTTACATCTGAATGAGTGAACATATGACTTCTTAAATTTGATTTAAATTTAAACGATTTATAGCACATTGAACATTTAAATAGTTTAACATCAGAATGAGTAAAATAATGCACTTTTAATTCTGATTTTGTTTTAAACTTTTTTTTGCAAGTTGAACAATCAAAACGTTTTACATCAAATGGTTTTACATCAAATGATTTTACATCAAGTGGTTTTACATCAGAATGAGAAAGCAAATGGGTTTTTAAGTTGAATTTAGTTTTAAACGATTTGTTGCACGTTGAACATTCAAATGGTCTTACATCTGAATGACTGATCAAATGTTTTTTTAACTCACATTTAGTTTTAAACGATTTGTTGCACGTTGAACATTCAAATGGTGTTACATCTGAATGAGTGATCAAATGTTTTTTTAAATTTGCTATTGTATTAAACGTTTTATAGCACATTGAACATGTAAATAGTTTTACATCAGAATGAGTAATCAAATGTTTTTTTAACTCACATTTAGTTTTAAACGATTTGTTGCACGTTGAACATGTAAATAGTTTTACATCAGAATGAGTAATCAAATGTTTTTTTAACTCACATTTAGTTTTAAACGATTTCTTGCACGTTGAACATTCAAATGTTCTTACATCTGAATGAGTGAACATATGACTTCTTAAATTTGATTTAAATTTAAACGATTTATAGCACATTGAACATTTAAATAGTTTAACATCAGAATGAGTAAAATAATGCACTTTTAATTCTGATTTTGTTTTAAACTTTTTTTTGCAAGTTGAACAATCAAAACGTTTTACATCAAATGATTTTACATCAAGTGGTTTTACATCAGAATGAGAAAGCAAATGGGTTTTTAAGTTGAATTTAGTTTTAAACGATTTGTTGCACGTTGAACATGTAAATAGTTTTACATCAGAATGAGTAATCAAATGTTTTTTTAACTCATATTTAAATTTAAACGACTTATAGCACATTGAACATTCAAATGGTCTTTCATCTGAATGAGTAAGCAAATGAGTTTTTAAGCGTGATTTTAATTTAAATGATTTATAGCACATTGAACATTCAAATGGTCTTACATCTGAATGAGTAAGCAAATGAGTTTTTAAGCATGATTTTAATTTAAATGATTTTTTGCACGTTGAACAATCAAATGTTCTTAATGACAATGTTCTTAGTGAATGAGTGAACAAATGATTTTTTAAATTTGATTTTGTATTAAACGATTTATAGCACATTGAACATTCAAATGTTCTTACATCTGAATGAGTGAACAAATGATCTTTTAAATTTGATTTTGATTTAAACGATTTATAGCACATTGAACATTCAAGTGTTCTTACATCTGAATGAGTGAACAAATGAGTTTTTAAATTTGATTTTGATTTAAACGATTTATAGCACATTGAACATTCAAATGGTTTTACATCCGAATGAGTACCACAATGTTTTTTCAATTTTACTTTTGTTTTAAACCGTTTGCTACACGTTAAACATTTAAATGACTTAACGTCTGAATGATTAGGCAAATTATTTTGTAATTCTGCCTGTATTTTGAACGGTTTGGTTCCTGACCCTAGTAATTCTACTGGATCTTGCTTCACAATACTGTATGACACATCTATATCTAAAGCGAACGTTTCGTCGAGTGTACAATTGTTTTCGCCATCCGCAGGCTCTATCTTAACATTAGTGGGGTCCATCGAATCATTTTCTTTATCTCCGTTATTCATGTCACCCTCTTTAAAATCGGTTCCATTACTGAGAGACTCAACCTTGACAATTGTTATGTTCAATGAACTCGTTTCTTGAATTAGTCGCTCCGAAATGTTATCGTCGTCTCCGCTGACTTCCCAGGTAGCCGGTTCCGGCTCAGACTTAACACGAGGCATTAACACACCCTCCGATTGTTCCGAACTCTCTCTCTCGGTGCTCCCAGATATGTAGTCCTCCATCCTTCTAGATTCAGTTGCGGTTCTGGAGGTCACTGGACACGCAAACACAGCAAACTAGTTACACAAAATGAAACGTTCAAGGTCGATATTGACTTGCGGAGCTGTAGACACCGTATCGGAAACGGTTTAATTTATACTAAGATGGTTTGAATGCATCGCGACAGATGTCTAATTATCGGGTCACGAAACAGCGACTGGCAGTTTCTCGCAGAGATCTTATCCATAGACTTTTAGCGTTTTTTCCATAGACAAAACATTATATATCGAATACCTTTTTTCTAAAAAAAAAAAAATGTAGGTAGGTACTACATTAATTTGTCCGGTGGTGGATTTTTTAAACACAAAAAATAAAAGGAAATTGATCCTAGATAATAGAATACGAAATTACAATACATTTTTTCTCAGGAACCACAAAAAACTATATTAAGTGATTTAGAGCTAAAAATATATGCATTTTCGTAAACAGTCAAACCATCGGTCTACCTGAACAGATAAGTTATTTACTAAACATAATTTGGATTATTGCAAGATGTGTGAGAAGTTCAAAACATTTTTTTTTCTTTTCACATAAAATGATCGAACCCTATTTTTATTGTAAAATAAAATCGCACGTAGCATCGAAGCCAGACATTAAAAGGTTTGTTAGGAGCTTGTTGGCGTTACGGGGTGAAAAAAATTAATTTAATCGAATTCCACCCCGATCTTGTACAACTTCCCAACGTTGCCTGTGTTATTCGCCAATGTTAATATTTTGTTATTTGAGATATGCTCCGGGATGTATTGCGATATGAGATTGAAACTAATATTTATTATTAAAAATTACCTTTAATTAAACAACCATACAACACAAAGGAAAAAGCAAGATTACTTATTAACTAGAGAGGACTTACACGCTATTCGTTGGCCAACGACTTAAAACTAACGAGTCACTGAATTGCTGCGAGGACGGCGCTGGCGCTGTCGTGATCAGCACGAGGACGCTGATCTGCGAAGCCGTCGTGGCGGCGAGTTGGCTGCTAGTGGCGTCCGCACCACGAGGGACGTGCGAGGCCGACAATGGGGAAGAGCGCGGAAGCGAAGGGCGGTTTGGTCTCCTTCTCTGAGACAGCAGTGGCCAGCATCAGGCCCCAATGATGATAATCTGAGGCAGCCGGAACCTGGCGGTGTGTATATCGCGATCTTCTTCAGATTATCTCCCCGGCGTTCGGCCGCCCGCCGAGCCAGGGAGATGTCGCCTAACCGGAGTCCGGTCTGTAACTGCCGCGGCCTTGCTCCACACAGGCCTCTAGTTGAAAATCCGCAGGGTGGGGGGTTGAGATCACGCCCCCAAAGTGTTGCCACCCACAAAATTGTCATTGCACTCTTATTGTTTTTCCTACAAGAACACTATTTTTGTTTTTCGTAGTCTTATCACTAATTAATATTAAACTTAACTAAGATTAAACAAGCCTCCAGAGAGAAAACGTATTTTCTGCAATGTAAAAATTTGTCTAGTGCAATCTCACCGAGTATGCCATGAAACATGGGCTATATCAGGTTGACAAGCAACATGAAAGTGATGCCTAAATCACGCGGGTGGCAAGTGTCTGTGCTAATTTTCATTTTTCTTTTCAATTCAGTTTCGTTTCCACCTAAAAATGGCTCCTTTTAAAAAATATATTTTTCAATTTCGTAATATTTTTCAGTTTTTATTTCCGTATTAAAAATTTTAAAAATATTTTTTCTTCTATTTTTCATTTTTTTGTTCTAATTTTAATTTTAACTGTTTCGATTTCAGTCAGGCGCCATAGGTTCTCTGTCCGGTGAGTTCTTCTCACGTTATAATTCGCAACTTGTCCATATTAAATATTTAAAATGTCTGCAAATTTCTCTTGTATCCAAAAAATTTAACACCAAAACAAAAATTTGCCCCTAGCGACAGTACTGTCATACTTAAATTCCTTTAATTAATATCGATATTATTCACGTAAAAAACCCGCGTAAAATGTATTCCAGTCGCCATTGTAGCTTCACACAGCGAACAAGTGCCTGATTCAAACGGTCAGATTTAATATTTTATTTTCGAAATTACTTAACATTACGCACCTAAATCACGCGGGTGGCAAGTGTCTGTGCTAAATTTCATTTTTCTTTTCAATTCAGTTTCGTTTCCACCTAAAAATGGCTCACTTCATACTCAATCGCTTTTACAGTTACGTTGCTAAGGGTTCGGCCACACCGAAGTGCCTAGGTCGGTGGTTAGGGGGACGCCTGGCGAACCAACGTATGGCGTACTATGGTGTTAGTAAGTGGTTTCGACACGGGGTGAAACATGACGACTAGTCGTGCTCCACTCCGTTTCTCGAACCAATCTTCACAACGTGTTCATGCCCAAATTACTCGCTAATGTGATTATTATTCGATCTCTAAGATGCTCCGGGATGTATAGTGATAGGAGAATGAAACCAATATTTACTATTTACAATTATATTTAAACATACAATATACAAAAGAAAAAAAACAAGATCCCTTATAAACTAAAGGTGACTTACTTGCTAATCGTTGGAACGACTTAAAACTAATCCGTAACGTTATCCTCGGGACAGCAGTGCCGAGTTGGGTCTGCCTTCATCCCGCCGCGGAGCTCGGGCGAGGCAGACGACGATGAAGGGTGACGTGGAGGCTGGCCGGATCTGAGGCAGCCGGCACCTGGCGCCTAATGGTGATGATGTGGACGGCGACGGACCGTGTCAGGCGGCTTGGCATCCTCCTCCATCCGCACCACGAGGGATGTGCGAGGCGGGCGCGAGGACGGGCGAGGAGCGAGAGGCGGCGCCTGGTTTCATTCGCTGAGACAGCCGTGGTCAGCATCAAGTCCCAATGATGATGAGCTGACGCCATGGTTACTGACGCCATGCGGCGATATCGCGATCTTTTCCAGAATCACTTCCCGGCGTTCGGTATAACACTTCGCGATCTTTTAAGACTATCTCCCCCCGGCGCGCGTCCGCCGAGGGAGAGATGTTCCTTTACCCCAGGCCGGTGGTAGACTCCCTACTGGCGACTCGAGCTCCAATCACAGGGTGAGGGGGTTAGGTCATCCCCTAGTGGTCTATCTGAAAAATCTAGTGGATTGCGCAATTTCGAAATCTTAATGCAATAAGTTTTCTTTTAAAGCTGTTTTTTCCCAATGTTCTTTTCTTAGTTTAGTGCAATCTCATTTTGAGTAGTGGGGATTGATATAGCCATGTTTCATGGCATAATAGGTGAGATTGCACTGGACAAATTTTACATGACCGAAAATACGTTTTCTCTCTGGAGGCTTCTTTGATCTTAGTTAAGTTTAATTTTAATTAGTGATAAGAATATGAAAGACAATTTAAAAACAATAATAGTGCTTAAATAAGTGAATTGACAATTTTCGTGAGTGGCCACACTTTGGCGGGGGATGACCTAACCCCCTCACCCTGCGATTGGAGCTCGAGTCGCCAGTAGCGAGTCTACCACCGGCCTGGGGTAAAGGAACGTCTCTCCCTCGGCGGACGCGCGCCACCTTGGTAATGTCCAGCCTTCAATTGTTCAATTCACATTAGTATTATTCAAGTTCACAGCAAGTTTGCTTGGATTAAAAAAATGTTTTAAAGATATGAACTGAATTAGGATACACACATTCTTGCACCTATACAAATGTCATTTTATCCAATAAAATGATTGATATTGAACTTTAATTGTATTTCTTTAATATATATTGGGTGTATTTATATACTCCAATATAGCAATAGCGAAGCGTTGCCGGGTCAGCTAGTCGTAAATAATTCTGGCCATAGTCGATGACACACATGATTTTTTGAATATGAAAATTTTACTGTGGATAGATACGTACAAATGCCGCTAGATGGCATTGTTACATTTATTTTGAATTTTAACTGACATTCCTTGTTTTTCCCCTGTAGTCTTCATATAAACTATATAATATCACAAAAGCCTGAATCTCGGAAACCTTCGGAACATTGTCATTTTCAACATTAAAAATTAAAAAAACGATTTTAAAATTTTATTCCTTATTCTTAAGTTTTCTTAAAAAATGCTTTCTGTATCATAAAATGCATCATTTAAACTATATATGATCACAAAAGCCTGAATCTCGGAAACCTTCGGAACATTGACATTTTCAACTTTAAAAATAAAACATATATATTTTATGCACGCACGTTATTAAAATACTTCTAACGGCAATTTTATGTCTTTCTTCCACACCACCTAACGAGGTGAAGAACTAGACGCGTTTTTTTATATAGTGAAGTCCCTAGGAGGCCTAATCCACTTGGAAGATTACAAAAAATATAG